>CM076582.1:300429127-300609266 GCA_034641835.2 Pinus albicaulis | reverse complement strand
CATCTGCATATTTCGAATGATCATCCATCTGAAGTTTGATATTCTGCTATAAAGGTACACATGAAGGTTTACACTCATCCATCTTAAACCTGGATAACAGACTCTTTGCATACTTACCTTGGGACAAGAAAGTTTGACTTGAATCTCTCCAAACTTCCAGACCCAAACAATATTGCATTTCTCCAAGGTCCTTCATCTCAAATTTTTGTGATAATTGTTGCTTGATTTCTTCAATGAGATTGTCTGCACTTCCTGTTATTATCAGATCATCTACATGTAAAGAAATCACCACTATCTGTCCTTCATTATTAAACATGGTATATAAATTGGGATCATTTTTTCTCCTTTCATAACCATTCATGAGGAAAAAAGAATCAATTTTTTCATACCAGGATCTAGGTGCCTGCTTTAAACCATATAAAGCTTTCTTTAATATACATATTAGATGTTCTTCTCCCTTCTTAACAAACCCTTCAGGCTATACTAAGTATACTTCTTCTTTTAAATCACCATTTAAGAAAGCACACTTAACATCTAATTGATGTATTTTTCAATGATTTTTAGTGGCTAAAGAAATAATCATTCTGATGGTATTTAATTTTGCAACAGGGGCAAATTTCTCCTCAAAATCAATACCTTCTATCTGGGAATATCCCTTTGCCACCAACCTTGCTTTATGTTTATCAATAGACCCATTTGCTCTAAATTTCAACTTAAATAACCATTTGAAACCTATGGGTTGTTTATCATCAGGAAGTTTTACTAGATCCCAAGTATTGTTCTTAATGATAGATTCATATTCCTCATTCATTGCTTTCTTCCATTCAACACTTTTACTAGCTTCATAAAAAATTAGAAGGTTCTACAATGTTTAACATACCAGTCATAAGCACACAATCCCTATATCGAACTGGTAACTGTTTTGGCCTGCTTGATCTTCTGAGTGGTGGGGGTTCAATTATTCTGCTTGTTTCTTCCCTTTGTGGACTAAACTCCACATTATCCTGTTGCTTCTATACCTGATGCTGTTCCTGTTTCTGTTCCTACTTTTGTTCCTGCTTCTATTCATGCTACTGACTGATTCCTGTTTCACTATCCTCTTCTGAAAGTAAGGGTACATGCCATTCTTCATTGCTTTGGACAGGGGTTGCATCATCAATATGTTCATGGAATAATACATATCTACTAACAAACTCCTTATGAATAGCATGGTCAAACAATTTATAAGCCTTATACTCACTGCAGTATCCAATGAAAGTGCATTTAATGGCCTTTGAATCTAACTTCTTCCTGTTCTCTTTGGGAACATGTGAAAAATATTTACAGCCAAATACTCTAAGATGACTTACTGCAGGATTGAAGCCAAACAATGCTTCAAAAGGAGTTTTATACTCAAGAATTTTAGTAGGACTCCTATTCTTTAAATACACTGCAGTATTAACAGCTTCTGCCCAAAAACCATTAGTTAGATTCTTACCTTTCAACATACTGCGAGCACACTCCGCCAGTGTTCTGTTTTTCCTCTCAGCAACTCCATTCTGCTGAGGAGTGTAAGGTGTTGTAAATTTTTGTTGTATCCCATGCTCATTGCAATATTTGATGAAGACTCCTTTCTTGAATTCTCTCCCTTGATCTGATCGAATAATCCTGATGAAATTTCTTGTTTTCTTCTCAATCATGTTTCTGAATTCCTTGAAATATTCAAAAGCATGACTTTTCTGTTTAAGAAAATACACCCATGTGAATCTTGTACATTCATTAGAAAAGATTAAAAAATAATAGGCCCCACCTAACGACCTTGTCTGCATCGGGCCACATAAATCAATGTGTACAAGTTCGAGTATATCCCTTTGTTTTCTATCTTTAATGGCAGGAAATTCATCTCTATGTTGTTTACCGAATGCACATGCCTCACAATCAATATGAAACTTTTTCAAAACAGGAAGACCATGTACCATACCTTTGTTCTGCAATATAAGAAGATAACTGAAATTGATATGCCCAAGTCGCTGATGCCACAAATTTTCAGCAGACTTATCCGACGACATCAAGGCTTGCTAAGGCGTACTCTTCACATCCAGTTTGTAGAGTCCCCCTATGCAAATACCTGTAGCAATGGGCTTCATCTGATCCAAAAAATCTTTAATAATGCAATGAGATTTAAAAATTCTACCTTGAGGTCCTAATCTGTAATCTTTGACACAGAAATCAGGTTCTTCTTAATGCCAGGAACATACCACACATCAGATATATTCTTGATCTTACCATCAGGAAGAGTAACAAGGAAATCTCCATGTCCCTTGATCTCATACCCTCTATTATCTCCAAGATAGACTTTTACTCCAGAGTTGGATTCTTTAAAATTTCTGAACCATTGCTTTTTACCTGACATATGCGAGGAGGCTCCAGAATCCATGAACCAAATATCTGATTCATCCTCCTCAGTAGCAATGTCAGCCTAAGCCATAAACAATCTAACATCCAGATTCTGATCTGGGTCCGCATCTGCATCTGCATCCGCCAAATGACCTGCATGTCTTCTCTGCTTGTACCTCTCTTGATTTGCCTTATTCTTACGACAAAATTTAGCAATATGGCCAATCTTACCACAATAAAAACATTTAAGAGTGGAGTCATTTTTATGCGAGGTCATACCTTGTGGTGTCCTTCTTGATGTGTTTCCCCTCCTCTAATCAGTCATTTCTCTGCCTTTTGGCTTGAACTTTGTTATCAATGCAAGATCTGGATCTTGAGGTTTGAGAGACAACCTCCTTTCCTCTTCTTATAGAAAAATTCCAGTAAGCTCTTCAAAACACGGTGGCTTTTCTCTTGCATTAAATCTGGTTATAAACATCTGATGGTCATCCATCATGCCGTTCATGGTGATTGTGACCAGAACATCATTTTCCATGGTTTGACCGATATCAGATAGTTTATCTTTAACTTCCTTTATCTAGGATAAGAATGACGAAACAGACTCATTCTCCTCCATATTGAATTAGAGGATCTTCTTCCTGAGAAACAAGGTTTGACTGGTGTTCTTCATTTCATACATGTCTTTGAGAGTTGTCCAGATGTCATTCGCTATCTTGCAATCCCGAATATGAGGGATGATGCAATATTTAACTTACATCTTGAGTAGAACCTTTTCCTTCAGCTCCTTTTTCTCCCACTCTTGAATTGTTGCATTCGTTCCACCATTTGCAACAATCGGCTTAACTTCATCGCCGATGAAAATGCTATAGGTATTTTGTCCCTCAAGCAAATTCTGAAGCTTAAATTTCCAATTTGTGTAATTGGAACCATCCAATTTGCTTCTTTCAGTTAAGTAATCTGCCATCTGAGCATTCATCTTGGAAAAAAAAAATAGGCTACCCCAACAACTTAAAAGGAACAACCCTCGATTATCACAACAAATTGAATATGGTTGTGAATTAAAACAGTTGTGAAATGCAAATTATGAATTTCAGTTGAGAATTAAAATTAAATAAAGCAGTAGATCGCTAATTATTATTTTCAGAAATCCATTTCAGTGAAAGCGTTGATATCGCTCTGCATAGTGTTCTTATCGATTCCCATAGAATTGAGAACTACATGCCAAGCTGTTGCAAAAAATAAGGCTGCGTAATTCTATTAATTAGGACATCGAATGAAGGGCAGTGAATGCCACATGAGCTGCGTAATTTCACCAAGGCTGCGTAATGTCACATGAGCTGCGAATGGAGCATGAGCAGAGGGCAGGGGATGTTGTTTAAAAAAAAAAAACAACAACGAATCTTACAACAAAATGAAGGAAACAAAATAGGTTTTTTTTTTCTCTACTGAAGGCTTGTCGGATCGATATATAATTCAGTTGACAATGTATTAGAAATATCTATGATCAAACCAACTCACAGGTCCTCAAAAAAAATGTATATAAATACGCATCAACTTCTGCACTCGCACGACACCTCAACGCAGCACATCACAGACCCAGAACCATTTAATAATGAGCAGAGTGTTCAACAAAAAAATGATCCACATATCTGCTCACCTTACAACAATTCGTCGGTTTTGTTTGCGTCGATGCTCAACATTACATTCTTCCTGTAGCGCAACGTTGTGGAACTCGAACTGTGGCGCAACATTGTGGAACCCCATCACCTGCAGCATGTCTTTGACTCCGTAACGGTACAGTCTGTAGCACGTCTCCGACAGATAGATCTGCTGCGTAAAAAAAACTTCCACTGCACAAACGATTGTACCGTCTTCAGTTCTGCGTGAAGGCACCAAACTGCCACACAAGCTCTATCCGATCTGTTCCACTTCCCGGTAATGCCACCACATACAAAAAAATTTCCTTCACGGCCTTAGAAAAATGCCTTCACGGCTTTGAAAAACGCCTTCACGGCCTCACGATCTGCCTCACGCAGTACAGTCAATAGAGAACGCAACTCCAGTATAGCGAGCCACGAAATTCACCTTCACGGCCTGCCTCACACACAATTTATCTCAGCTCTTTCTGAGCTCTGATACCATGTCAAGAATTGTAGAAGACATGAAGTTTGGCAAACAACACAGGAGCTCACAGGTGCAAATCACCAAGAGCTCCCACAAGCAAATGCACCCGCTTGTAGTTTCTCATTAAGCACCAATAATTAAATAGATACATTAGGTAAAACAGATTCCTAAATAATAGGAACTGAATGTATAATAAAATGCAAAATCACAACTACGTAACAAAATATCACCTAATCTCCATTAATTTCTAACAGTCACAACTACTGATTTAATAGGTTGGCTTAAAGCGAGTAGTCATAACTTCAAAAAAAAATTTCCATAAAAGGTCTTTCAATATTATCTTTGTTCCTATATCATTTTAAAATTTTATCCTCGTACGTACATTTTCTTTCGTTATTTTTTTGTTTTTTTTGGGAAAATAACACTACTTTTTATTAATATAAAAAGTAGTACATATAGCGTGAATCAGTTTTCTATCTTTCCCTCTTTGGAAAATTACATACAAGTACTTTCCTATAAGACTAATCAACATACTTTCAAAAAAATACTATATTCAATAAGATTGTTTTTTTTGTTCTTCACAATTTCAAAACTCTATTGCTTCTATGTGATGGAAGTAATGTTTTATTACAAAAGTGCATAGTACTAATAAAACATGAAGTGCATGCTACTTTATGAAGTAATAAAAAATGAAACCCTGGCTTGATTGTCTTTATGAGTGGTTAATGTTTCAGGTGTTGATCATGCCATTTTATTAAAAAATTGAAAAGTAGAATTTACGTGTTTCTCGATGAATACTTCTTTTTGAAAGTAGGTCAACACAGTAGTTCTGCTCTTGTATATGTAATCAAAATTTACCTGATGGAATGTTTTTACCAAGATTTTGATGTGCTTCATCCATTTAATTAGGATGGGCAGTTTGAACTCGTTGCGCCCCTTGACCCACTCAATAACGCCCTTGGCATCCCCAAAAATATGAATATGCTTAATTTCAAGCAATTTGGGAGAAATCAACACTCCCCATAGGGCTATTATTTATGCTCTGTTGTTTCTTCCATCCCCTCCTTCACACTAGAAATGATAGAAATTATTTGAGGCTTTATAAATAGTCGCTCCACATCGAGATTTTCTTGTGGCACTTGGTCCATCAAAAAACCCAACAGGACAATATTGCCATATATCCCTCACTTTTGGAATCCTGTAGCCTTTACTTCCCTTCGTTGATCCTATCTCATGGAAGTAGGCCACCGTATTTTTAATGTCCTCATGAAGCTCAAGGCTTTTCTAATCAAATAAGATTGTGTTTCTTCTCCATCGTATAGTCCAAAATATATATAGTGGAAGCGCTCTGTAATCTTGTACTTTACTCCAAACTTTAATACATCTGTACATTGTCTGGATAATAGGTTGAAGTGGTCCAACACCCCTTCCCATAAAGTGAGACCATAAGGACAATGAAGAAAAATATAGATATAGTCTTTCTCCTAATTCATACACATAACAAAAATGCATTTTCCTTGAAAACATCTCTTTTGTAGATTATGCCAAGAGAGAATACAATTGTGGATAATCATCTAGCGAATAACTTTGATTTTATTTGGAAGGAGCCATTTCAAGATAACCTAGAGCTAAATTGGAAATGAGTTTACCCCCTCGTTCTTCTGCAGGCTCTTATAAATATCTTGGACCAGTAGATTTCCTTTTTAAGTGTGCCTCCCAAGACATGTGGTCCTCTTCATCACTTACTGAAATCTCATTCCCTAGCTACGTTATTCGCAGGAAAATAGAGAAGGGGTATTTTCACATCCTATTTATAAAACTAACTATTAGAAAGAAAGAGAAAACTAATTTTATTCTCCTTGGTGGTTATATTATTTTGAAAGGCTAACTACTAGGCTATGTAAGTGGACGTGTTGGAATCAAGATCAAAAATCATGTGGGATTTCCACAAGCAGTGGTAGGTGCCAGCTCTTGTCATTTTAAAAATGGATGAGAAGCTTGCTGATTGGAAAAAGAAAAGGGTAGAAGCAACTCTTAACAGTTGGGAATCCACACTTTCAATGAGAATGCAACCAGATCGTAATGGTATATGGATGGAAATTGTAGAGAATTTAACATAGTGGTTTCATCAAATCATGGTAAAGTATTATGTGCTCAGTTGATCAAAGAGGAAATACCACAATGTAATATCCCAAAATAAGGAAAATAAGAAGTATTGGGAATATCTTAAAATATTCCAAAAATGGACTGCTCAGCAATGCATTCACAGAAAAACACATTTCCAGAAATATAAGCCATAAAAATGCAAACCATCACTTGGATCCATGAGATATTTCCATCTAGCATCTACGTCCAAGAGGAGATCTGAAACAAAGGAATCTAGGTGAGGTAAACAGACCTCCCACACTAGTGTAGCTGAAAATGAACAAAAACCCCAGACACTGCTACTCAGAAATAATACAAAAAAAAGAATGCGCAGTCTTATGAGGGTTTCAACTCAGAAAATAGGAGAACAAGTAGATACACTCATATATTAATCTATAATGCTTAATAACTGAGATCTAGTCTTGTTGTGTAACCAGCTCCAAAAAGAGAAGAAAAGAGATATAAACGCCTTAGAAATGAGCCACTTCGAGGGGGCAACCTCCAATACATTACATAAATGAACAATTCTTGGATGATACAATTTACAAAACCTCCTTTCTATATATAGGAGTCCATGGGGCCATAATGTAATCCTAGTGGGCCAAAATGTAATCCTAGCCGACCTAACAATAATAATTTAAGGGCACAATAATAATAAAATGGGGGTTACAAGGGTACAATAATAACAATAAGGGGGTTACACTAACAACAATAAGGGACTATACTAGTAATATAGGGACCTAACATGCCCCTCTCCTTCAAAAAAATGTTGTCCTCAACGCTTGAGTAGCTCTGGGTGCTTTTGTATAAAACTCTCATCCTCCCATGTAGAATCTTCAGTGGGTAAGTTCTTCCACTTGATGAGATACTCTGAAATTGATTTTACTTTTTGAGTTCTTGTTTCTGTGAATTCTTCAGAACTTCTTTCGATGTGATATTGATCTTCCGGTTGTTTCATTTGATTTTGCACCAAAGTTAGGTTATCCTTTGAGAGTTGGAGAACTTGTTGTTGATGCTCATTGTGATATTCCACTACTTTATCATCCATAATAGATTTTATTTGATCCCTCAAACCATCCAAATTAGCCTCCATTTTTTCTTTTAAACCATATATGTCATCTTCGGTTTCTCTTCGTAAGATCGAAATTTGTTGCACTTGGTACCGTAATTTTGATATCTCATATTGCAATTCTTCCTCCTCATGCGTCATAGTATAGCTTTCTGAGGGCTTAATGGGTATGGAATTATTTTTTGGAGGCATAATAGAACCCATTACTAACAAAAATTCTTCAATATGCCCTTGGAATCAATTCAACTTGATTCTTCAAACAAGACTTATGAAATTCGGAAAAAACAATACACACTTTTTTCTTGCTTTTGAGGAGCTCGATATTGAAATTGAATTATCTCTGTAATTGAAAATCTTCAATATCTGAAATTCAGCCCTATAGTAGCCCTCTGAAGCTTCTTTCAAATGACACAGGTCGGATCTAATTTGGATTCCCCAAGACAAAGTTGTGTCCAATCTCCCACAATGACCTAATTCTGGACTGGTTCAATAGAGCAAACTTGTAGGACTTTCCACGTGTCACTGTTTCGTCCTTTGTCTCGGAAATTGATAGTGAAGAAACCAAAGTCCATGTACTTGTGACCAATTTTTACGGCACTCAAATCCACTTCCCAGAGAGAGAGTTATTGAACTTTTCCCACGATCACTTCTTTGAGATGAAATTCAGGTGCCTGAAAAAGCACTACCTTCCACAGATCATATCTCCAAAAATATTGTGAACCAAGCTCTGAAATTTTTTGACGAATTTCCTCAGGATTTCAGCTTCACACCATACAAATTTCAGATTCTGAACCTTCGTAGAAAAATTTTTATAGCTAAAATTCCACGATGACCTGTTTAGGAGCTTGAAAAAAGACCTAACTTCCACAGATGATATCTCCTAAAATATTGCGAACCAAGCTCTGAAATTTTTAGAAACTATTCCTTAGGATTTCAGCTTCGCACCCTAAAGATGTCAGATTCTGAAACTTCGCAGAAAAAAAGTTATAGCGAAAATGCCACGATGACCTGTTTGGAGCAGCGAAACCCTAGATTCCCAAGCTCTGATACCAAATGTTGTGTAACCAGCTCCAAAAAGAGAAGAAAAGAGATATAAACGCCTTAGAAATGAGCCACTTCGAGGGGGAAACTCAATACATTACATAAATGAAAAATTCTTGGATGATACAATTTACAAAACCTCCTTTCTATATATAGGAGTCCATGGGGCCATAATGTAATCCTAGTGGGCCACAATGTAATCCTAGCCGACCTAACAATAATAATTTAAGGGCACAATAATAACAATATGGGGGTTACAGGGGTACAATAATAACAATAAGGGGGGCTACACTAACATAATAAGGGGCTACACTATTAATATAGGGACTTAACAAGTCTTCTTATACAAATACAAGATAACCCGGGAAGGATTTCTTGTCATACACTCTTCATACAAAATGTGATCTTCAGAAAATGACTAAATAATCACTGCAACACTAAAGAATAAGAGTTTCAAAGGCTGAAATATGTCTGATCTGATGTAGGTCCCTCAAGGGCTTCCTCCCATGAAAGGATGAACCTCTCAATCACAAGAAAACACTGCAATAGAGAAACTAGACCATCCACTAAAGTTGCCTCCAAAAATAACGCATTCCCTAGCTGGAACAACGCTGGAAATGTTGGGGAAATGAGTGGTCTGCTACCAAAAATCTGAAATTAGCTCTATATCTCTCCAAACATATCTCTCAAATGAAGGAAACCTCCCTCCAATGAGAAACTAGCTCAGAAAGTGGGATTCCAATCCCTTCCACTGCTGCACCCTGCAACACTGCACAAGCACCTGCAAAAAATGTGCTGATGAAGTAGGATGAAGCTTGGCATGAAAAATTGATGTGAAAAATGAATGAAAACTCTCCCAATAGGCTCCTTAAGAAAAGAGGTGGGATCCCCGCTCGGGAACACCCAATGCTAAACAGCACAGCAACCCTGCTAGACAATAGGAGGAAGAAAAAGTTTGAGCATACCAAAATAATAATCTAAAAAATAAATAATAATGATGCCATCCTCTTCCTTTAATAAAATTTGAGTTTTCTTACCCTTGGCCCCACCAAATTAGGTCATTTCCATCAAGAGATTCATCTCCCTCCAAAATTGCATTATTCCTTCTTTAATCCCTGCTCCTCCACATCAACATTGTTGACTTAGTCAAAGTAGACTAAATCAACCTGATATTATCCCTGTTCACACATGGAGGTGTTTTATTAAGTTGCAAGGAGTGTCTCCTTTCACACCTGAAGTGTTTTTATTCCTCCTTAGGATACTTATGGGCTTTTCTACCCATTTATTTACCGGCTAAAGATACTGATAACTCTAATGTTCCATTTAGCTTTGAGGCTAAAATTTGGGAACATTACAGTCCTCCCCTCCAAAATCTTTGCTTGTCCTCAAGAAAATATATAGGGAGAGAAAAATTTCTCCCCTCCTCCTCTTTTGGCCTCCCATCAATGGCCTCCATCACTGCATCAAGATAATCTGTAATAAAACTACCATCCAATGTTTCCTCCCAAGTGTGCAAAACCAAATGGTCTACATCAATCAAAGGTGGAAAGTGTGAATGGAAACCTGCTTGCTGTCCCATGGCCTCCACAAAGTAGGAGTGATGACCAACATGGTGAATGAGTGCCTCCCTCACCCATGTTATCGTCCAAATGAAATGAGCCATTCTAGGTAGCTCATCAAAACAATCATCAACACCTTGTTTGTGCAATGTAGTGGGGCTGCATGGAGAGATTTCCCTTCCTTCAAATGTTTTTCTCTCCATTTATGATAAGTGTGGGGATGTTTATGTCTTTGGGATAAAACAATATGGCCTCCAAGAATGGCCCAAGCTACCCCACCAAATAATTCATCCATGAAGTGCCTCCTCCAAGCACTCAAGTTCTTCAAATGGCTCACTCCATATGAATAAAAGAGTTGTGATGTGGCAATCATGGTTTGCCCATTTCTCCTCCTAAAACATACAACATGAATAGTAGGGAGAATCATACTCATAATGGGCATCCTCATTTCAAATCCCACTCTCCAAAAAAAGCTTCCCATGAGAATAAACATATCAGCAATATATGGAAGCAAAGTACAATGAAAAAAAGTTGCCAAATGACAACCAGAGAGTGAATCATAGTTCCACTCATGGAACCAGCTTAGTGCATCCTTTGCCTACATCAAAATAAGAAATAACAAGTGCTTCACCAACCACTTGTTTGCTTCCACAGTCATCTCATAATATGGAAACATGAAGTTACAATATGGTGTCAATGGTGTACACCAAGAATCATGTGGCTTCCCCCACAAACCACCAAAAATATAGCCAAAATCAATGCTACAAGTAGCTACAAGTACATCATCATACAATATGCAAGAAGAGATAATTATTATTAATACATCATGTTGCTCAAACAAGTAAAAGAAGTACAACACAAAATATGAAATTATACTTCCTCCGTCATGTACTTGAGATCTCGAGCTGAAATGGCTCAACTGGAATCTTCCCCTCACCTCCAATGAGTAGGGAAGTGGCTGTGACCTCCTATCTATCACCATTCGGGATATGCATCTCTCCATATGCTAAAATATTTCATGATGTATGCCCTCCCAAGTGAACCCCTCTTCCAAAGAAAGATATGCATCATAATGCATGGAAAGGAAGTCCTCATGTGCTGCAAGTAGCAAATTCTCCTTGAGACTAGAAGCTCTAGTCAAGAAGACTCTGCCATGTGAATAGATGACCACATTATCCACCATATACTCATCATCTCTATCTGGGTCATCGAGAATCATGCATGCACCAATATCCTTGGAGTACTCTACTAAGAGTTGAGATCTCCAACAAGGATCAATCCTCCTAAGAGATAGCACTGGTTATCTGGCATGTGAAGCTCTCCTCATGTTGCTACCTGCTACTTTGACATCCCCCATGCCAAAGTCTTCCTCCAAACTATTCACCTCTCCAGAATCCAAGAGTGGTGAACCCAAATACAAGATGTCTCTCATCAACTCTAGATCAGGTGGCCTCCTAGGTGGAATGCCTCCATGTAGTGAGACATCAATGTCAAGAGTAGACTGTACATATGGTTGGGAAACCTTGCCCTTGCCCTTACAACGCAAATCAGTCTGCCTCTTCCTTGCATTAGCTTTCTAAAATAGAAAAGGGTGTATGCCTCTCATCAAGTGATGTTGCTCTTCCTTCCTACCTCCCCCTTCTAGCTGCAATGATTCACAATCATGTTGACCACTGATTGTGCTTGGACCTCCATGTATGAGATCCTGGGGAACTTCTTGCAAGGATACAAGAATCCCTCATGTTGGAGCATGTGCTCCTCCTCCCTCTGCATTAGGTACTGGATGTGCTCTAGATGTGACAGCGTTTTTGCCCTCATCTTCATCAATGTGTATCGGCAACATCTCAACAATTGGATCCTCTTGTGAAAAAGAGATCCCCATGCCCTCTTGTTTAGGAATATGAACTAGGGGTCTTGCCAATAGCAATGTGTAATGCAAGATGTCAGCTTCTCCCATGGTTTTCTGAAGTGGAGTCTCCTCCATCTCATGCAAGTGTTTTGTTCTCTCAAGTTTTCCTTGCTCATGTGTCTTAGGAAGTTTCCCATCAAACCTTCCCATCAATGTTTCAATGAATCTTGCATAAGAGGAAGTGTTTGCATTTTTCAAAGAACAAGATTCAAAAATCCACCATGCATAAGCTTTACCTCCAAAATGCAGCACTGCTACTCTGATGGATTCAATTTCATAAATTTGATGTTGCTGCAAAAAGGTGTCTAGCTCTTCCACCCAAGCCATGGCTGAACATGTAGGTGAACCATCAAAGGTAGACAAAAAAAATCCGTCCATATTCTGCTACTTTCTCTCCTCCACCTGGATCTTGCAAAACTCTTGGAAATTGGTATGATCTCTAAACCTCTCCTCTTGAGATTCATACTCCTGCAAAAAATCACTAAGAGTTCTCCTCTTAGGCATTCTCGCTCCTTTCATCCATCTCAAGATAGATCTGGGCACTTGACTGCGATGTGCATCATGGTGTGTAGCTGAATTCTCACACCCACCATGTGCAAATCTAGATTCAGATCTAGATCCAAACTCCTTTGGAGATCCCATCTCCATTATTATTTTCTTCAGCTCTCCTTGAAAGCTTTGCATAGATTTTGGAAGAAGCTTTGTAAGCTTGTCTTCCTTTCTCCCTTCACATACTGAAGCCTTCTTTTCTCTGTCCATCTCTCCTGAAAGTGTAGTGGCCTGAGATCCATAGGCTGATCCAAGACTGAAGCTTCGATACCACTGTAAGATCCCAAAATAGGGAAAATAAGCAGTATTGGGAATATCTTAAAATATTTCAAAAATGGATTGCTCAGCAATGCATTCACAAAACAACGCATTTCCAGAAATATAAGCCATAGAAATGAAAATCATCACTTGGATCCATTAGATACATCCATCTAGCATCTAATTCAGAGAGGAGATTAGAAATAAATGAAACTAGGTGAGGTAAACAGACCTCCCCCACTAGTGTAGCTGAAAATGACTAAAAACCCCAGACATTGCTACTAAAAAATAATACATAAAAGATGCTGCGCAGTATTATGAGGGTTTCAACTCATAAAATAGGATAACAAGTAGATCTACTCATATATTAACCAATAATGCTTAAGAACTGAGATCTAGTCTCCTTATACAAATTACATGAGAACCCGGGAAGGGTTTCTTGTCATACACTCTGCATACAAATGTGATCTTCAGAAAATTATTGAATAACCACTGCAACACTGAATAATAAGAGTGTAGAAGGCTGAATGATCTGAAATCGTGAGAACAAAGAATTTCTCATACAGAGATTGACTGTAGAGGGCATTAACCGGATATTTCACCTTTACTAGAAAGGATGAATCCGGAGGCTACCTGGCCCTTCTACAGACTCTGCCTAAAGAAATAAAATGTAATCACTAATGATCTTGATCAATGAAAGTATTTGTTTTTAAGTTCAAAGTATTCATTGATCTGTTTTTATATGTGAATAAGCAAGAATATATGTTCTGCAATTGAAGTGTAGAGGTTTGATGATAAAATAACAAGTTTTGTTTACTGTATAAACTTGTTTGGGAAAAGCATGCTTATGAAAATTTACTGTTTAAACTATCAGAATCTGAAAATAAACAACCAAAATATACAGAGTGACAGCAGATAATTGTTTAAGCGGTTCACCCCTCTCTTGGGCTACCTCCGCTGGATCAAGCCTCCCAAAATGGGCTTGTCCTCTTTGATTAAATTTCTCAAAATGAGATTACATCTGTATAAAAGCCTCAAATGGCGAAATAGACTGCAAAAATAGATTCAGAAGACCCAAATCAGTCTAAAATGACTACAAAATCACCTCCATTGGATGAAGGTAGTCCAATGCAGCTCTCTTTCCCTTAGGCCCTGATGGCTCCACGATAAAAAAAAAAAAACGCTGTAAAATTCGCAGATATAATGCCCTGGTGGCTCTGCAAACACTTCCAACAGCTCCAGAATGTCGAAGAGACCCAAAAACAAAAAAAAATTCGTCCAAAAAGGACTTTCCTAGCCAAAGTTATGGCTAACTGAAGTTGGCCCTTCAAAAGCTCCGCTAATTCTGGAGAACTAGAGTTAACTGCAGTTAAGTTGGTGGAATCCGCCTTAATTGGTGGGATGGCGCTAAAATTGGCAGACGGTTTGCTGTGACATTAAATGTTAAGTGGTGCATGTGGCCGCACCGTTCGGCATTAACTGTTTACTTATCCGTTGAACGTGCTGCACACGTAATTAAACCTCCGCTCCACCATTGCATGTGTTTTAAAACACGTATACCAAACCATAGTTTTAAATCCGCTTCAAGCTTCGTATTAAAAACCTGGCCACGTATTGAATCACGTGGTCTCCACTAAAAGCCAACCCACGTGGCTTTGACCATGTGCTTCAAACTTTGTTACATACGTTAGCCACGTATTTTAACACATGGTTTAAACTTCAATGCATACCCCATGGTTTAATATTTCGTTTGTGGGTTTTTAACATATAGTGGGGTTTTAAAATAAATAAATGTGTAATATTAAAAAAATTTAATAATAAGGTTTTTTAAATATAAATAAAAATATATATATATAATAATATAATATATGATTAATTAAAATCATATAAAACATTAATAAATATATATTTTAATTTATTAATTAAACTTTAGAAGTAAAAAAATTTCAACACATAAATTTATTATTACCCATTCAACATTGGAGGTTATTGGGCGATTTCAAAGTGCAACAACTTCCTCATACGGTAACGGATTTCAGTGCCGTTCGTGGCGTTGGGATCGTATCGCCGAGCTCTTTCCAGTCGATCTATTTCGGAGCAATTTTGAGCACTTTAATTTTTTAGCCTTTTTCCATGGCTTGGACTTGAGCTCCTGATCACTGAAATATGTCTGATCTGATGTATATCCCTCAAGGGCTTCCTCCCATGAAAGGATGAACCTCTCAATCACAAGAAAACACTGTAATGGAGCCACTAGACCATCCACTGAAGCTGCCTCCAAAAATAACGCATTCCCTAGTTGGAACAACGCTGGGAATGTTGGGGAAATGAGTGGTCTGCTACCACATATCTGAAATGAGCTCAAGACCTCTCCAAATAGGTCTCCCGATAGAAGGAAACCTCCCTCCTATGAGAAACTAGCTCAGAAAGTGGGATTCCAATCCCTTCCACTACTGCACCCTGCAACACTGCACAATAATCTGCAGATATTGCGTTGATGAAGTAGGTTGAAGCTTGGCCTGAGAACCTGATGTGGAAAATGAATGCAAACTCTCCCAAGAGGCTCCTCAAGGAAAGAGGTGGGATTCCTGCTCGGGAACACCCGGTGCTAAGCAACACAGCAACCCTGCTAAACAGCAAGAGGAAGCACAAGTTTGAGCAGACCAAAATAATAATCTAAAACATGAAGAATAATCTTGCCATCCTCTTCCTTAAATAAAATATGAGCTTGTTTGCCCTTGGCCCCACTCAATTAGGTCATCTCTTTCAAAAGATTCATCTCCTTCCAAAACTGCATTATTCCTTCTTTGATTCCTGCTCCTCCACAACTGTGCTATTGACTTAGTCAAAGTGGACTGAATCAACCTGGTACTATCCCTGTTCACACATGGAGGTGTTTTATTAAGCTGCAAGGAGTGTCTCCTTTCACACTTGAAGTGGTTTTATTCCTCCTTAGGAGACTTATGGGCTTTTCTACCCATTTATTCACCGGCTAGAGATATTGCTAACTCTAATGTTCCATTTAACTTTGAGGCTAAAATTTGGGAACATTACAGCCATCATCATATGAAATTTTTCAGTGCTAAGACAGAGGTGGGTTTGAATGCAACGCTTAAGTAATTTTTGAAGGCTATTGAAGGCCTCATCAAATCCACTCCCATAGGGTGTAAAGTCATCCATAAAAATTTCTAAACAATCATAAACCATATCAGAAAAATTCCCAATACTGCATGTTGAAAGGTTGCAATTGCATTACACAATCCAAAATTTAAAACCTTATAAGCATAAGTACCCCAGGGGAAAGTAAAGCTAGTTTTATCCTGATCTTTAGGGGAATATAAATGTCATTGTAACCGCTAAATACATCCAAAAAATAAAAAAATTCCTTATTGGACAGAGTGTCTAGGAATTGATCAATGAAAGGTAATGGTCCTTTTGAGTGGCCTTCTTTAGCTCCCTATAATCCATGCAGATTATCCACTTCCCATTTTTCTTAGGAACAATAACTAGTGGAGACACCCATTGATTTTCAGAAATAGGATAGATAAAATTTGCATCCAAAAGTTTATGGAGTTCTTCCTTCACGATGAATTTTAAAGCCATATTCATTCTATGTTGAGGTTGCCTGATAGACTGAGATCCTTCCTTTAAATAAGTATGATGAGTACATAAATTAGAATGGATACCATTCATGTATTTATAATCCCATGCAACAACTTCCTTATTCCTTTTGAGTAACAACACTAGTTTTTCTTCTCTATTTAATAGATAAATTAAGATTAATGTTAAGGGTTTTTCCAGGCTCAATTTCTACGGGTATACTTGTAATACTAGAAGTAGTAGGTATGCCAGGTGTAACAGGCTCATCAAAAAGTTCTTCCTCACTAGATTTTTCTATTGCGACATTAATCAACCAAGATGTATACGGTTTAACAACACATGGATCACTAATAAAATTATTAATAAAATCATACTTAGTTTCATTTTTAAGTTGTAAAGATTTACTTGTAGTGGGTATTCGACACACATCATTTTTCTCCAACTCATATTCTGATTCTGGAGGATTTCCAGATTCACAACTCCGTTTGGCAGGAGGATTAAATACAAGGTTCTTAGTAGTATGTCCATCCGAGATAGTCATACACCCAGATCTGCATCCTATATAAGCATCAACAGTAACTAACCATGGTCTTCCTAAAATCGAAGGATGTCCACCTAAGCATGTTTTGGGTTGAAGCACCATGAAGTCTATATTGGATACTGCAAAGCGTCAATTGAGATAATAATGTCTTCTAATACCCTTTTAGGTCAGATTTTAGACCTATCTGCTAACTCTAAAACAATAGGAGTTGGTCTCAAATTGATAAGCCCAAGTAGTTCCACTGCTTCCTTAGTTATTATATTGATGACAACCTCTAAATCAATCAAAGTATTTGGAAGGGTTGTTCCACAAATATGAATAGTCACAGTAGGATTCCCCGGGTCCTCATAATTAGCAAGCATATCATTTCCTAATATTAACTAAGACAATTTACAAATGGCATGCACTGTAGGAGGGTCCCGAAGTTTCCTACCCATATTTTCAACACACAATTCCTTAATTGTTTTGGCATAAATAGAAACATTTTGAATTTCTTGAAGCAAAGGAATTCGAACATGTAAATTATTTAATTATATCAGGAACTCAGATTCACCTTGAAGGGAATTTTTAGCTTCAACCAGTCTCTTAGGATAAGGGGGGCATAAATATGTTTCAATTTTAGTATTGTTTACAGGTTTCACATCTGTGGAAACACCTATTGTTACAATGGCATGGTTCGTTACATGAACACTAACTATAGTACCAACTGTTACAACTTATCAACTGTTTTAGCATTAGAAGTATCACATGTTGTTTCAGCCTGTTGGTTTCCTACATACCCTTGAATCACATCTCCTCCTCATAATAAATTCTATTCCTCATTTTCTATTATAACCAAGGGATAAGTGGGGGGTTACTGTTCGAGTGAAGTTTATTTTCATTACATTCTACTCAAAGGATATAAAAAAAAAAAAAGAGACTACATTATTATTAGGGTTACGATTGGGTTATGCAAGAAGATGAGGGTGTAGTAACGGAGCACTCATAGGCACATTGGAAGGGAGTTGTAAATGTTATTGCATTGTTAATTACAAAAACATCTAGTTTGGGAGAGCACGTCCTTTCCAAGGTTGATGTCATGAAGAAACATGTCACTAGGGCCAAGGCATAGGATATTGAACCAAAGAAGGGTTAGGGGGTTGCCATGAAATTATTGGGTATTGACACTACTGGGGTGGTTGTTGAACATTCCATGGTAAGGGTAAAGTTGTAACAAATTACTTTAATTACAATGTTCTTTGTGGAAAATCTCAACTAATCAAGATGTATAGTCCATGATGTGCTAGCTTTGATTGGATGTGCTCCCAGATTTTGTCCATGTAACAAATTAGAGAAGAATCACATGCCCAAGGCAAACTGTTCATGTATCAACAACATTTCTCAAAGCCTTTATCCAAATTGATAAAGGAAACTACAAGCACAATCCTGTAACAACACCTTCAACATACCACTTAAACCCAAAACAACCCATATGTCAATCTTGTAATAAAAATTGCATAAGACAGTAGTTCCTATGCCAAACTATAAACATAATTAGACTAAGATAGTGACATATGGAAAAGGACACACTTAAGTGAATAATAGTGGTTACAATGGTGAAATATAGTCTTGTTGGTCAAAAAGGGAATAAAAGGAATATGAAAATGAGGGCAAAAATTTAGCAATTACATGGCCTAAAAACAAGTAAACCTGCTCGAAAGGAAGACAATTTAGAAAGAACCTAGTAAAAATCATGCTCGAAAAATTGTAGGAGAAACAATGGGAAGTCTCGGACCCTTCTTATCTATTACCGAATCTAAATTCCAAGTGTACTTGTGGAGCGTGATTATCTTCCTTATTGTTCAGAGGTTTTTGTTTCAGTTGTGTTGGATCCATATTCTTAACACGACAGCAACGCCACCCATTTAATCATTGTCAAGGGGGTCCAGGGGGGGCAACGATGTTTTTATGAGTCCCCCCTTGGTAGGGGTTCGGAGTCAGCGTCTCCGAAGCTAAAAATAGATGAAAAATTACCTTGTAAAATATTGTAATTTTGTAGTCAATATGGGTCGTTCATTAGGCAGATAATCTGACAATAGAAGTTTGTTAATTTAAGGCTTTTTTTTTTCCCTTGACGACAACCCTCAGTTTATGAGGGAATTGTATAACGATTGTGTATTTTTATTCTGAGTGAGAAAGAGAGAGTATTATTCTAAGTGAAAAAGAAAGAAGAGATTGTGTGAGAGTGAAGAAAAAATTATAGCGGATTTGATGTAGGTCGTATCTCTTCATTTTGCTGGATAATATGAAAGGAAGGAGTGCTTGTTTCTTCATGGATGTAGCCCAAATTGAGTGAACCAAATATATTTGTGGTTCTCTTGTATTATGTGTTTCTATATTTGTGTTTTCGTAATATTTTATGTATTTCAATGCTCCATTAATTACAAAGAAACCCTTGAAGTGTCATTAAGGAAACCAAATTACTAATTAACTGTAGTTAACTGCCGTCCACATGGTGCGTTACTTGGGTACGCTTTGAGAGAAAACATGAAATATTTTAGAGTGTGGGAGCCCAAAATTAAATATAATAGAATTAGTTAAACGAAAGTGAAATAAACCTTGCAGATTACCTTCATGTCGAAGGAAGAAAAGAAAATTGCCAACCCTGGCAGTTTACGCCACCAAGGGTTTAAAAGATAGAGGTGTCAGAGGAGAAGAAACCCCATAAAAATCTTACAAACAATTCTCAACACAAAAGCCAAGAAAGTTGAAAAACAGGTGTTAAATCAAATATTTACCGTTGGAAAAATTACGGCTACTCTCCTACGACAAGTTGAATGAGTTCGTTGCCATGGTTCAGCCACTGAAAAAACAAAAGAATACCTTAGGGTTGAAATTTGGGAGTATAGCTTGATACTTCTTTCGATTAGGCACAAATGAGAGAATGTTGACGAGGTTTGATTGGGTTGTTAACCGAAATCCTAACCGAGCAATCCACACCATCCATATTGGAGGTGAAATCCCGAGCGTTGAAAGAGCCAACAAGATCGAACTCCACGTGGATGATAGGACCATTCTTTTACGTGAAAGAGTTTCCAACAGCTGGATCTAAGGATCCAGAAACATGAGACACTACCATGTTAATAAAACCTTGGATAAACATTATACGCATTAGTGTAACCATAATTAAACATGTATATATATCCCACATGCAAAGCGAAGGAATTGTATAAAAACATATATAATCCTATAGGTCAATCTCTACTGTTTGTTGTGAACACATAAATTACTAATTAATGGAGCTATATTTGTGCCATTGTGTTTTTTGTTTTCTTTTTCTTTTTCTGTGGAACACTTTAGCATTATCAATATTAATGTTTTTGGGACACTAAACTTAGTGATTATTTTATCTTTCACAAAATCCATGAACATGTTTTCAGTTTTCCTCTTTGTAGCTATTACTTTAACCAATTTGTAAAATAATTAACGACTGCGATGATCCATTGAAAACAATTGTTTGAATTTTATTTGATTTCTTTCAATAAAGTTCGATCCCCATTGTTAAAATGGTGCCACTACTAGCACTAGCTACAAAGATGTTGGCAAATGTTACCATCTACAAACAACTAACAAGGATGACATGACCTAAAAAAATGGTGGACATCTATAAATATTTTGTGACCAATAATATCATTCTCTTAAAACATTATGAACTATCATTGTGGCTACATAATATCCACCACTCAATCTTGCATGCAATTATGTCATGAGCTATTTAGATTCAACCACATCAACAAATCTAAGAACAAGTAATTTAGGGTTTCTCTTGAGTAGACCTCTTTGAATAAAATAATGCTCTATTGTCTTTAATCTTAGTGTTTCTCTTGTGAGCACTTAATTGATTCAAACACAACAAATTCTTTAATATTATGCAACATCCACATACCAATTATGGTGCTCTAATTCCTCCAAAACAATAGAAACCATGTCAACCCATGTTTATATCTCTTTCATTACCCTTTGTTAACAACTTGGCTAACCCTTAGGGCTTTATTATCTTAATTTGTTTGATTTCTAAATCATACTCCTAAATTCTAGGCATCCATTTCCTTGGATAACTAGATAGCCTTATTGTGCCAATATGTATTGTACAATTGCATAGGGAATATAAGCAATAAATTTGAACAACTAATGTAACCTATGAAATGCTTGAGATCTTCAACTAACACATAAGCTTGCATTTCCTTGATAGTTTATTTCAATTCTACATCTATAAGTGCCTTAATTATAAAAGCAATAGATTGTTCCATATTATGATCATTCTTTTAAAACAACACCCCTATAACAATATCCTTGGATGAAAATGAAAATTTATGAAAAGTATCAAAATAATTAGGGAATACTGAGACTAGATCTATTACAAGAGCTTCTTTTAGCTTTTGAAATGACACTGTGATTATATCATCCCTCTCAAAATCACCATCCTTCTTCAATTGATTTGATGCAGTTTTATCTATTTCTACAAAATTTGGGATAAACCCCCTAATAAAGTTTATCTTGCCAAAAATTTATTTCACTTGCTCCTTACCTTTAGGTAATTGTATTTGCTTGATAATCTCCATCCTTTCAGGGTCAACCCTAATTCCATCCTTTGATATTATGTGCCTAAGGAGCTTTCCCTCATGAACTCCAAACACTAATTTCTTTAAATTCAAGGACATTCTATATTTTTGGTATTTATTAAATCTTTTTCTAAGATGACGTACGTGGGCACTTCTATCTTTTGAAAACATATTCAAATTTTCATGCCAAACTTTCAATGAACTTACCAATGATATCCTTTAAGGTTGGCTTAATTTTTTATTTTTATTTCTATACATTACATGCATGTCAAAGAATTTCTCAAAAGTGCTAACATCTTTAAGATATTTGTTATCTTTCAATTCCTCAACTTCAAGCTCATCCTCATCTTCTTTGTACCAAGTTATTTCATTTTGTGAAAACTCCTACAAATTGAGTAGGAACCTTATTACTTGAGCATCATCATAGAACAATTTCCAATTCTCAAAATGATTAGGATTGGATATTCTGAAAATAATCTCCTCTTACTTTCTTTATAATCAATACCTCGCAAAGCTTAAGAGTTGTCATTGCCATTGCAAGTGCATAAACTCTCATATAAGCTGAAAAGTTGTCATTGCTATTGCAAGTGCATAAACTCTCATATTTTGTTCTCATGGATCACATCAATGAAAATTGTGTTAAACACTACTATAATATCCCATATTGCATGCCTATACTATTTCAATCTATTACAGTATAGTAATACTTAACTTGCATAACGACTAGGTCAGAATCACTTGTAACTTTTAATACTTTGATACCCATGTCTCTTGCCATTTCCTAACCTGAGCATAATGCTTCATAACTTGTAATGCTATTTGTACAATAAAATTCCAACTTATAAGAAAATCTCTTGGTATCACTTTGAGGAGATGTGAAGATAGTTCTAGCTCTTACATTTTTTCTAGAGTAGGTCCCATCAAAATGCATTTTCCAACTAACTTAGTTTTTTTCCTTTAGGAATGTCTTCAACTATTAAAGCTATACAATGAGACAAAATAACATAATTTCTAAGAACTTCTTCATAAGTTAACTCATTAATTGGATCTTTATGATTCTCAACATGATGTCTTATGATTGGTTCATACAATGTGATGTGTGTTCTCACATGTAGCTATTATGACATACAATAGATGCATCAAAATATTGCTTCCTAGATTGACATCCCCCTTCCTCAATAACAACATACCCCATGGGCCCAGGACATCAATAAAGACTACATCCATTAATAGTGAGATATTTGGATATGCAACTAACTTAACCTAAAGTTTCTTAACCAAAACACACACTTTAATTTCTCTTGAATCAATGACACATATATTCTTGTATGGCTAATTAGTATTAAGGATTGACAAATTCATAACTTTTAGAATCATTACACTCATGGAGGCTTTTGAATCCAACTTAAAGTTATGAAGAAGCAAGTCATTTATTACTAATGTGATGTAAAAAAGAGATTGATTACAATTCATCTCACCTTAATTCATTTCTAGAAAAACCACCAAGTAGTCTTCATTTACATCTTCAATATCCAAAATATTTCTCAACTTAAACACACACTTTAATTTCTCTTGAATCAATGACACATATATTCTTATATGGCTAATTAGTATTACAGATTGACTAATTCATAACATTTAGAATCATTATACCCATAAAAGCTTATGAATCCAACTTAAACTTATGAAGAAACAAGTAGTAAAAAAAAGATTAATTATCATTCCTCTTACCTCAATTCATTGCTAAAAAAAACCATGAATCTATTTACATCTTCAACATCCAAAAAAATTTATCAAAAATGAAATTTTTGCTATTTTTTTATGCTAACCCAAAAGAGAACACAAACTTTTACTTTAAACAACTCACTAGATAAATCAATACTACATGACAATATATACTGGTAAATAATAATATGTTTGTTTTTAAAATATACTGTCATAAAGCAAATTGGAGTACTGTATAGTACCGCCTTTGTTTCCTCTGTGCCTAACAACTCACTAGATAAATCAATACTACATGACAATATATACTGGTAAATAATAATATGAAAATAATAATATGTTTGTTTTTAAAATATACTGTCATAAAGCAAATTGGAGTACTGTATAGTACCGCCTTTGTTTCCTCTGTGCCTCTGCCTGCGGTTAATCGAACTCGGGTCATCTCAGGTAGAATTTTAATGAGCTACCAGTTGCCTCCGAGGACCAACCACAAATTGATTTGCAAAATATTATACCCATATTGGTCAACATCCTGTCCGATCACTCACAAAAACAGAAATTGCCGCACACATACCCAAGAAATTCCAATATGAAATTGTTGAGATACAGATGGATGACAGGTTTGGAGGTATTGTATTCAATCCAGGTCGAGGGCATATCCCAATCAATTCTTTTTACGGTACCTAATGTCTGATTTTCTGTGCTTTTTTGAATCCAGTGGCCTATGTTTGTGCCCTGTATTATCCCTTCAAATTCAGGGTAGCAGTTCTCTTTGCTGTTTGTTCACCCACACCAACTGTAAGATGTCAACAATGATTTTAATCCATATTCTCTCATCACATTTGAGGTATGATTTTTGCCATTTCCTGCACTTTCATGATTCACCGGCATATTGCGTATGTTCCAAAACATGGATGAGTTTTTTGCCATTTCAGTAGGGAAACCATGAAGAATACAACATAGATTTAATGAATATATAGAGAGAGAGAAATTAGAGAAATTGTGAGTGTTAGGGTATCTTGTAAAACTCCTTCAACAGAGAATTAAATAGAAGCAGCATTAATTGTTCAAGAAACTTGTTTAACACAGTTCAAACCCTCATTTCAAATGGCTCCATCATCACTCTGCAATAACCCTCTGTAACAGCAACAACATCATCTCCGAATCATATGTAGTTAGACGGGAAACATAAGGTGAGAAACTAGCCCACCAGCCTCTTTCAATTTGTTTGCCAACTTAGCTTCTTCTACAGAACTTTTGTGGTTCAGTTTTTAATATGGATTCCACTTTCTTCTTGTTCTGTTTCTTATGATAGTGAGTGGTGTTTCTAGAAATTTGGTCTTTGCAGTGTTTCACTTCAAGTAGGTTATCTTTATTTTGAACTCCGTTGGTTTAACAATATTTTGTTATGGTCCTACAAGTCAAGGCTCCCCTTTTCTGGGCTTCAATTTGATATATCTCCTACTGAGTTGAAACAGCTGAGTTATGTTCCTTTCCTGAAGATTATCATTTTTCCAAATACAAACATAAATAGTGCCCTCATTCTAATTTATATGCCAATGCCTACTAACATATTCAGTTCCTATTTTTCCGGTAAGGAAATTTTTTTATATTTCCAAGAAAGAAATATACATATACCTCCCCTTTTGAGGGGGCACTGGAATCTGGATATGATTGATATGCCACCTTAGTATAGCCTTAAATAGACTTTATCTCCCAGAGATAAAAAGGGAACTGATTCTCTGCCAAATCTGAGTACATTACAAAAAATCCTTTCTGAAAACAACCTGAAACTGTCTTATAAGTTATAGCAATGGATTTTTTCTCTGAACTTTTCTTAGACTTACAAGCAGAAAAATATAAGGAGAATGATAAATCTTGCACCAGCCGATCCTCAAAAAATTCATGGATTATAAAGGACCCATCATGGAGAGTCAAAGCTTCTTTGGATAGTTCATTAGTTTTTACATTAAGCTCAAGGAGGACCATTCAAGCTTCTGAATTGACTCCCTAATCTTACAAAAGATGGGCTACAACCTTGCGTTTTGCACTAAGACTTTTTTATTTTTCTCAATGGATAACCAGCTTGAATCTCCCAGAATCTGAATTTTAAAAAGACCATTCTGCAATGCATGAAAAATAAGTGCCCATAGAGCTGAAAATTCTGCTTTAAAATTTGAACCAGGTCCAGCAGCATATCGAATAAGAAAAAAGTGTGAGAAATTTAAAGGGACGACCACCCCAACCTCGCAATGAGGAGGGTGTTCTTAAGAGGCCCCACTGGAATACCCCACGAGGAATACCATAATCCAAAAGAGGCTTTATTGGATTCCAGATATTAGACTTTTTTAGATCAACCCTGTATTCCTTAGCTAGCTTTGTAACCAGCTCTGCAACAACCTCCACGGGGACCTATTTATCCTAGGATATTTTGATATTCCTAGCCCACCCTATGAAATAAATATTTGGTTCCTATTTATCAAGTATGTCAAATCTTTTTTAATTTCCAACAAGGATGGCTGCTAAAGGCAGCTAGTCCCTGCCTTTAGTGCTGTAATTTCATAACAAGTGAAGGTGAGCCAAGTATAATTAAAATGATGATGTGAAATTGAAATGAGCATAATAAATTTGCTAGTAAGTGCCTACTTTAGCATGGTGATTTAATGTAAATTAAGAAGAGTAGATAGAAACATCATTACCATTCTTGAGACGATGTTGCCAAAAATTCAGTTATTGATTATATTCAATTTTTCGTTTCAGGTAATGGACAGACTAGACAGTTTCTGCATCCAAAGTAATAGACCACATTAAATATATCTGTGACAGACTAGACAGTTTTTGTATCCAAAGTAATAGGCATCAGTAGATGCTTATAGCTTTATGCAATAAGATTTGTATCTCTGTTTTTAAATAAGAAGCAGAAATAAAAAAATTAGAAATCATAAATATAAAAATTTCAGATTGAAAGTCTGCTTGAAAGATGAACTAATAAATGATAATTATTTAATGAAAAAGACAGAATATGCATAAACAGGTTGCACTGCTCCAAAGCAAAGGAAGAAAAAGTATTTATAGATACCTGATTGTCATATTTCTGGCTACAGGAAAGGAAAGAGTGAAACTTGTTAGCCATGATGCCTTAAAACCAAATGCCCGGGGAAGTGGATATTAGAGCTTATTAAGGACTTTATCAGTTATAAGAAGAATAGACCATCCCAGTTCATCTGGTTCCCTCACCCGGCAGCACCTCATGTGTTGTATGTAAAAAGAGAAGAGTAGGTTTACTCTGAATTTTTTTGTCAATCTGGTCACTGTGCTAAAGGTCTCTGTCCTGGGCCTTGGCATTGCAAATAAAAATCGAAGTTAGGGGAAGAGAACTAAAAATAATTAAATTATAGCTTAAACTTTATTATTATTATCTAAAAACTATAATAAAAAATACTTATTTATTGATAGTAAAAAAATAAACAGACGACTTCGGAAAGCTTGACACTAAACATGCTACCCAAGCACAAGAGCCCACCTCGACCTCAGAGAGTGATTAGAACATATAATCCTACACGACGACTAGGAAACATTGACATCCCAAAAAGTACTTGCAGAAATTGCTTCCAGTTGCTGGTCCTTTCAAGGCTTCCCTACTGAGGATTTGGTGTTCTCAGTGGCCTGCTGTTTGCTGCTGCGATTCTGGATCCCAACTCAAGCAACTCTTTGTTTGTGTCATCCTTGGGTCCGAGGGCAGTTTCAATAGCTTTAACAACTTTTTCTTCCGTTTTAACCTGCAGAGAAAGAAGCGGTGCTTTTAAATAACTAAAGTAATACTTTGTACAGATAAATGGCCACTGGCACCCTGGAAAAAGGTCCACATTTTTCTGAGGTATTGATATCATGATACAAAACCATGTAGAGTTTGACAAGGACAAAATATTTCTATAATAAGAACTAAAAAAAATCAAGGAAAGTAAGATCATGCTGGAGATATTTCGGCAAAACAGAGTAATTGAAAACAGAGTAATTGGGAAATCTGCATTTTTTCAGTCATTGGCTCGTGAAAGTAACAATTAAAATGGTTCCTACAAAAATTATTGTGGCCCCCTTGTTGACAGACTGGTTTGTAACTTCAAGAGCACAACAGACTCCTCAAGAGGGATAAGTTCTGAATAATTAAAAGGGACGTCCCCTTATGTCCAAGTATAGGGAAGTAGGGGAGGTAAGTTATTTCTTTTTTTATTTGGAGTAATTTGGGAAATCTATATATTTTTATTATAACATCTATATTTATCTAGATGCTGTGATTATAACAGTATGAGTATATCTACTTAGCTGCTGCTGTGACTATAATACCAAGACTATATCCACCTAGTTGAAGACTTACAGATCACTTAGTTTAGTTCTATTTCAGAGAGTTTCCCAAAACATTTGGCAACACGCCCTATCAATTCATGTCGGTAGATCATTGCTATGATGTGATGAGGACCAGAGGTAAATGTCAATGGAAAATTCTGGAGAGAACTGAGCTGGTTTTAATAATTTTTCTTCAAACAAGAAAGCAAGTTATGAAACCATGGCATTTAATTACAAAACTTGTCATGACTAGAGTCAAGTAACAGCTTCTTATAATAGTAAAACTGAGAAAATATTATTTAGAAATATGGGCCAAATGCTAGACATAGGTATGTTATCAAAATCAGTGCAACAGTTTAACATTTTTGCAAGACAAGGTCAAGGAACAGAAACACAGGCATTTCTCTACATATAGGGGCGTTATAAAAATGAAGCTATAAATTTATAATAATAAAAAAACACACAAACAACATTATGAATATAATTTGATTCATAACATCGATACATTGCATGTTGTGGTTTACTTTAAATCTTTTCATGAAAAGAAGTAAACATTATTCGAGCAAACTGCTGGATGCGTAATCAGTGAATGAGGTGAAGATGGTGGGGTGGTTGGAGATGCATTGTTAGCAATGGTTTTGTCAGTGGGTGCACCCTTAGCTTCTCTAAGGCACATTGCAGTCCTAAGGAAATATAAGTATAATAAAGTTCTATGATGCAAGTGTACAAGCCGACTGTAGCATTTTATGTAAGTTTTATGGTTCATTACAAGATTCAATGTTGCGGATTGTGAAATAGTCCTCGAAGTCAACAACTCTCTTGTGAAAAGTCAGAAGACATGATTTCTCTCCAAAGTTGTGCCTATCTGAACTCAAAATCAAGTTTTTCACCTGTATATATTTACAACAACTTGGAAGTGCCAGTCAAAGAGAAAATCTCTGTCTGGAAAAGGACGAATCTCAGGGATTGTTGCAATCCTTTGGATTCATATCTGATATATATATTTCAAATTATGTTGATGATACTCTTAAAGGGTCTCAATGAGTGTTGCAGGAATGGACCAGCACATGGATGTACCATGAACAGGAGGACCAACACATGCATATACGATGAAGAGGTTGGAGGAGCCTTTTATTTTTGAGGTAGCATAACCAAAGTACGATGTTATGGGTGAAAAGATTATAGCTCTCTAGTGGTTCCTGTGTTGAATCCTCAGATTGAGATAAAACAACAACAAAGGCTTTGGCTGATTTGTTGATTTTTTATTCCTTTTATTTTCCATACTTGAGATGGTTACTGTAGTTGCAAAATTCATGGATGAACTAAGTAAATATTTGAGAGGTTCTATAAACCCTGAAGGCTCATAAACGATAACATTTTCCAGAAGTTGACAAACGAGACTTGCGGAATTTTACTTTATTGAGTGTGTTTTTACCATAAATTATGACCTTTTCCCTGAATTTGACAAAACAGAGGTTTGGAATTTTACTGAATATGTTTTATGTTTTTTATTTAATCGAGTAAAAATCTTTAGAAATTAAAAGCTCAGTCATTATGATTTTTTCCAAAATTTAACAAACTAAATTATTTTGCTTCTTTAACCTTTTTTCCAAAATTTGACGTAATAGAGGTTTTTGAAAATTTGATTCATTGAATGTGTATAATGTCATAAAGTATAATCTACAAAATATAAATTTTTCCAGATTTTGACAAAAATATGTTTGAAATTTTACTTACTGGATATCTTTTATGTTTTTTTTACAGCTGGATCGATGCAAAATTTTCAGACATTAGTTTAAAAATTTATGACTTTTTTGACTTCGTCAACCTTTTCCAGAATTTGACAAAACATAGTTTTTATTACCAAATTTGGTAAAACAAGTTACAATATTTCACTTCATTGAATGTTTTTTTCCTTTTCTCGCCAAAAATGTTAAATTTCAATATCAGGCAGTTTTAAAGATTGTTGCAGTGATTGGGTTGATTCTACCGGGGTAGTTTTGGAGTAGATTACAAAAGAAGAAATAAGTTGCAACTTACTGCCGGCAGTTGGCAAAGGTATAAGTTGTGGACAAGCTTGCAAGAGATGAGAGTATTGAAAAATATCAGAATAGCATTGTTGAATTATTCCAAAAAGAAAGAGGTGGCTTTACGTGAGCTTCTCTAAGGCAGATTGTAGTCCTAAGGAAATATAAGTATAATAAAGCTCTATGATGTCTGTTGCAAGAATGGACTAGCATATGGATATACCATGAACAGGAGAACCAACACATGGATATACCATGAACAGGTTCAAGGAGCCTTCTATTTTTTAGCCAGCATATGCAAAGTATGTGTGATGAGATGCCATGGAAATAGGTTCAAAACCTATTGTGCAATTACTTATCGATACAAGCTTGCAAGTGATGAAAGTATTGAAAAATATCAGAATAGCGTTGTTGAATTCTGTCAAAAAGAAAGAGGTTGGTTTGAAAATATTTTTGCTTGTACAATTCTAGAGCATTTTCTTACAAAGAGAGAGTGGACCTGGTTGAGGGTTTTGCTTCAATTGCTTGATGTTTTGAGGGCAATGAAAGAGATTTCTCTGTGGGAAGTAACAAAGGTCCCAGATTTCTCTTGCTTTTAGTATTTCTTTGCTATTTCATCCCTGAATACTGGTGGTTTATGGGTAGCATAAGATAAGCTTATCTATGTAACACCATTGTTATGGAACAACTTATCTCTGTAATTGCGTACAACTTTAAGCTTGATAGCATGTACATTAGTAGAAGCAAATGACAACCACTGAAAAAAGACACCCATCAAATAATGCATATAAAGAAAGTAGACTACTTTAATTCAGAGGTAAATATAAGGGTTGTTACCAGTTATTAGTTGCTTTGATTCCCTTCTTCTGTTCTTGCTGTCGTAGTTGTTGTATATTCTGTTGGATGGCAGTAGTTGCTTTGATTCTTTGCTCTTGTTGTTTCTTCAAGTCACTAGTTACCTTCATTTATTGGAAATGTTAGCTTTAAGAAGTGAGAATGAATTGTCAAGGAGAATTTAGTTGCTTTTGGGCTAGCAAGCATAGTGCAAATGCATCTCAGTATGTGGGTTGATTCATAGGGCCCGTTTCCGCTGGAAACGTAGCAGTAATAAGTGTTTAATGGCCTGAGGTGTCAGATGACAGGATGCTACATACTTTTGCCATGTTACAGAGATCCCTAAATCTATCAACTTTAATAACAAAACTCTTAACAGTAAATGCTACAACCACCACACTTAATTTTGCAGCTTATGGAAAGTCCCAGAAGCAATCATGCAGTAGGTAGTTGAAATCAAGAGATTGTTCCATAGCGATAAGGGTTTTTGCCAAAAATGGATTATGCAGATGATTGTTAGATAATTATTCTTATGCCATAAAGAGTGTTTTGCCAAAAATGGATTTTGTAGATGGTTGTTAGATAATTATTCTTATGTCATAAAGAGATGTCACCACCCGATGATATAAACAGCCTGGATACTATGTGGTGACATATAAACATCTTGCAAATCTGAGACTTAGCACTCACATCTTATCCAATTGTAATGATTATGTCATAGATGATTGTATTGGAAATAGTTCTGTACTATCGGGAAAAACCAGTACACAGATATCCTTCTATAGTTAACCTGGAACGGGAAAACTAGGATGGCGAAGAGAGTTGACAAAAAAAATAGTAGACAGATATCCTTCTATAGTTAACCTAGAACTTTACTGATCAGCAAAAGTAATGACCATCACCAAACCATACTACATATGACAATAATAGCAACAACAACATCATGTGCAATGTGACCATTGAAAATAGAACTGGATACCAAAGTCTTTACAGAGATGTCTTTACTGACTCAATGAAACTAATGACCATTACCAATCCATATTACACGTGACAACAACAAAAACAACAACATCCTTTGCAATGCCACCACCGGAAAAAAAACTGGAAACCAAAGTCTTTACAAGGATGTGAAATAATGAAGGAATTGATCCACTTATGCCACAAGATTGTCCATCTAAACTGAGTTGACGAATACTGTGAATCTAGAAGCTTGGTTGTTTCATGTATCGGGAGCTTATTTCCGTGATTTTGCATTTGAGCGTCTATAATTATTCTCACTGTGTGACCTAAAAATGGCAGCAAGAATGATTCCCTTTGTTATAGCTAATATCCCTATCAAAATAACCTCTCCACACTAGTCTGGAACCATAGTGCACTAAAAATCCCATAGACTAGCACCTCAATCCAATGGGTATCACATTGATACATTTTGTGAATGAAAACAACACATATTTCAAAAGATCTTAAAGAGCCAATACTTGCATTCCCAAGACCACTAAACGCTCACTAGTTTCATTCGAAAGATCAATAAAAGCAATACTTGTGGCTATTTACTAGGGCGCATTGCTTGGAAATGAAGCTCTTACAATGTAAACTATGAGCAGTGGTCAATATGCTGACTCAGTGAAACTAATGACCATTACCAATCCATATTACACATGACAACAACAGCAACAGCAACACCCTGTGCAATGCCTCAACTGGAAACAGAACTGGAAACCAAAGTCTTTACAGGGACGTGAAATAATGAAGGAATTGATCCACTTATGCCACAAGATTGTCCATGTGGACTGAGTTGAGGAATACTGTGAATCAGGAAGCTTGGTTCTTTCAAAAGATCTTAAACAACCAATACTTGCAGCCCCAAGACCACTATACGCTCACCAGTTTCATTCGAAAGATCAATAAAAGTAGTACTTGTGGCTATTTACTAGTGCGCGTTGCTTGCAAACGAAGCTCTTACAATGTAAACTATCAACAGTGGTCAATATGCTAGACATATCTGTGGTTGCAAGAGTAGGTTCAAAGATAAAAAAATCATTTGAAGAAAGATCAGATTCCTTGCATTTCCATATGTCATCCATTTGAACAAATTCAGGTAATAACGTGAATATTGAAACATGGGCGATATGGGTGAAAAAATGCACAATTAGAGCATTCGTCATATGAGTGTTATATTGTGTTGAAAGTATGGTTTAGTGCTAAATGCTGTAAAATGCAGTCAACATGTCACTTCAGCAAGATGACCCAAATCTGGAAATTCTTTAGAAAGTGGAAATGACAGGGTTTGTACAAGTGCCAAGTTTAATTAGATGTCGAAAATTGGGTTTCATTGCATACATGTGCAATATATATTCGTAAGATTTGCATATATCCTAAGATGGATGATAATTTTGTGTTGTTTTACATTAAATTAGTGTCAGATGACAAGATGCTACATACTTTTTCCATGTTACAAAGATCCCTAAATCTATCAACTTTAATAACAAAATTCCTAACAGTAAATGCTACAACCACCACATTTAATTTTGCAACTTATGGAAAGTCCCAAAAGCAATCATGCAGTAGGTAGTTGAAATCAAGAGATTGTTCTGTAGCGATAAGGGTTTATGCTGAAAATGGATTGTGCAAATGATTGTCAGATAATTTTTCTTATGCCACAAAGAGCGTTTTTTCCAAAAATAGATTGTGCAGATGGTTGTCAGATAATTATTCTTATGTCATAAAGAGCTGCTGCCACCCGATGATATAAACAACCTGATACTATATCAATCAGAAAAAGCCTAAAATTGATGCACAAAATACTTGATATAAATTGGCACACAAATCACTGCAAAAAGAGTAATTATGACAACCTATTTCTGAATAAAAAACAGTGTTGGATAGAAAATTTGTTTTGTTGATTTTATCCTTTGCGACACTAAATTGTTGTTGTTGCACACTAAATTAGTAAGATATATCCTAAAATGGATGGAAAATTTGTGTTGTTTTAGACTAAATTAGTGTGAGACAACAAGTTGAAATCAGTGAAAAGGAACCTAAAATTGATGCACCAAATATATAATTTGGCACATAAACCACTAAAAAAAGGTAATTATGACAACTTTCATAATTAGGCAACTTGATTACCGCTGCTGCACACTAAATTAGTGAGACAACAAGCTGAAATTAGTGAGAGAGCAGATACAGGAATAATATAGAGATTCCTATATGCAATCATGGGGAAAGTGCCATTGTGTTTCAAAGACATTATTGTACATTTGTTGTTAATTTACATTTATGATTCCGTGGAATTTTTTTCTATAGCATCCCAAAGAATTCCTGAAATATTGAGTAATTTGATAGTCGGGTTTGTATTGATACCAAGCCTAGTACTTGGGAATAAAACAGGGCTGCTAGAGAGCACATGACCTAAATCTTGCGGTGGGAAACGAAGAAGTCTTTAGAGTGATAACGACTATAAAGCCATTTATTGATTCAAAAGTGAACTCTAAACCATCTGCATGTATTCATTGAATGCAAGTCGGTATTGTTATGGGTTGGGGGGAGGAAATTTCTCAAGTCTACACTTTTGAGCAAGTCCAAAGCCAAGTACGGCACAATCAACTTATTCAACAATAATAAGGAATGTGATTCGCCATTTGATGAGACCTTCCCCTACCTATGTCTACCTACTACTATACCCAACTTGGATTTTGTGTTTTAATTATTTGATTCTCATGTTGTGTTGAGGACCTTGATGCGAATTATAATTCGAGCAACAAGATGATTACTTGATGATAACATCATCAACATGGTTATGTTTCGAAATAAAAAAACTGGAAACCTTTGTAGACAATACTAATACAGCACTAGTAACATGAAGCATCGATGCCACAAAAAACACAACAGCTATTAGCTATCACATAATAATATGCTTGTATAAAAATAAAACAAATCTAAAAACCTTTGAGAAACCAAGCTAAAAAGTTGGTCCAACAGCTAATTTTGTAAATTATAGATTCATAAAGGTAGATCACATCACATTATCCCATATTTCTGATAATTTTGGAAAACATGGAAAGGTTTCTGAGAAATGATCAACATGACCTACATTAGTTATTCTTAGAACATGTATTGATTTTTCTGACATACAAAGTAACATTGTATGAGCATTTGTAAGCATGTTCAAATTCCATCCAAAAAGTATTTTTGAAGATTTATGCACAATCTTTAGCCTTTAACGTTATCAATATTTCAAAGTTTCACTATCTCTATTTCTAAATAAAGGAAGTAAAGACATCATGACTTGCCATTTCGAAAAGCCTAGTTGAACGACCAAAAGCGCAGAGCAAAGAACAACTGCAAACATGTGCCATAAAATGTTTCCAGAAGTTTGCAAATTCAGTGACTGATAAACATGCTCATGAACAAAAAACAGTTCATGTTAGAACATTCATATCTAACTTTGACTCTGCAACTAGAGTGAGTTTTTAATTTAAACTTGAGTGCTAGATATCATCCATGAGTTGTCAGTTCCATAAATAGAAAGTTTCATGCTAATATCAATTTGAGCTGGAGGTCAAATACATATTAATTAGAAGATAATTCAAGGACCAACATCACACTGTATCGACATGCCATATACATGATCTTCTTCGGAGATAGACAAGATTCATGATCTAAAACGTTACCAGACAAGAAATATTGAACATGGAACATAGATATCTACCATTATTGATCATACTAATAACAATGTTGTGTTAAATGGGTTAAAAAATATGATCTTCATAATAGGATATTGGAATTGGAGAGTTAAAGAACTTAGAAGTAGGGGAGAAAGGAATTTGAATATTCTGGTCAGCGCATTAGAACTCTACTAGAGAGCTATAGTCCTACAATTTGATTACAAGAAAATCTCTAGTTTCAACTAGACATAGATTTGGAAAAGGACTCTGTAATTTACCGAGGTAAAAAGTGAAATAATCTCAGAAATGTATATCAAAGGTAGTACTGACCTCCTCTAGCATCTGAATACAAAATAATATAATGTATAAAAGTTATTAGCCCAGATCTCACATCTTCATATTAATTATAGTTGGCAAAGCATGTCCTTAAGCTTATAAAAAGCAATATCACATCTTCATTTTAATTATAGTTGGCAGAGCATGTCCTTAAGCTTATAAAAATCAACTTCGCATTATTCATTTGATCAAAAAGATAGAGAAACCTTGATGTCAGAAGATGATATCAGTGATAGCCACACAATAAATTATCTAGTGGCAGAACAACACCATGTAGTGAATCATCTGGCAACAACAGACCAAATTACCTCATATATATCTCAATGGAAGCATACAAATTTAATTATCAAAATAATCCTCGATCATCAACTTGTATATTCAGTAGCAGTATCATTCCCATGAAAGCATAAGGCATCATTGTGGTGCAGCCATATTATCAAAATTTTAAGCATTCAATACAAACAATGCTTTCAATAATAGTTTCACATTGTAATTCTAGAACTAAGATGCTTGAGCTTATCATTGTTGGAAGCAATTCCATTGAAAGTTTGAAAAATATTGCATAACATACAGGCATATAATACCATGAAACAGGAGAATATGGCCTATTAGGGAAAAAAAGCTAAAGATACAGCACAAGAATTTTGTAGACGTAGTCTCCCTAAGGCATGTTATACCATATAACATAAACTAATTATGGTTCTCCAATTCTACAGGTTGGGAACAATGAAAAATTAATTAGCCAATTGTTGTTACTTAGTATTCATTGAACACTGAACAAGTAATTAGCCAATTGAACAAAACATAAAATAATTATGGTTCTCCAATTTTACAGGTTGGAAACATCGAACAAGTAATTAGCCAATTGTTTTTTTTTTTAGATCTAGGACAATCGGTAACTGGTGAGAGTTGCCTGAGCAAGGCCCGGGTTCAAATCCAACTGGCTGCCACTATAAACCTAGGCTAGGTGCAACAGCCTGCAAGCCGCACACAATAGCAATTAACTTATGCCTCAACAAGAGCCGAGACGTCCACTATGGGGTCGCCTACTCTTCTAGCCAAGACACAACAGGCATATGTCTCTACTAATTAGCCAATTGTTGCTACTTAGTATTCATTCTCTGTTGGGAACAACCAACAAGTAATTAGCCAATTGTTACTACTTAGTATTCAATGTCTATTAGTATAATATTTTTCACTGTCTGTTAGTATAATATTTCTTTGCATTTATTATGGACCATTGTGACACATTTATTCCCTACTACTGCTCAACAATCATTACTTGCTCCAATGCAGGACTGCAAAGTATATGACACATCCATGCCAACATCTCCCACATGTCATCATACTTGCAAGAGTATAGGGGAGAATCCATCACAGAGTGAGCTAATTTCTATGGGCCATAAGGCCTATAGCCTCACAACACCAGTTGAATTTATCTGCACTTTCCAGTTTTGTCAATGCATTTGCAACATTATGCAAAGTGTCAACTTTTATAGTATCATACTCTCTAGTTTTGTTAATGCATCTACAACATTGTGTAAAGTGTCAACTTTCTCTAGTATTACATTTCCATCATCTACTATCTCCCTAACAAAATGATATTGGAGCAAAACAGTAAACACAAGAGTGCACTTCAGAAGGGGTTTCCTATTTTTGGTTAGATTTACTGCAGCAGGAAGGAGGAAAATGGCGTAGTTGTCTCAGGATCTCAGCAGAGTGTTAGAGGATCAGTTACCGTTCACATTTAGCTCTAAGTTCAGCAGGAACAAGTGTGGATACAAGGATCCGATTGGTGAGGTTTTTTAACCATTCAGTTCTTTAATTTATTATTGTTTAGCATGCACTGTTTTTGAAATAAACACAGTGGTGCAAGAACTCATTTATGTTGCAACTATGGCTTGGGAATCTTTGGTTGGTCTATATGAAATCTTGTTAATATCTATATGAAATCTTGTTAAGATGGTTTTAAATTTTAATTAAACCCCTTATGTCTTGTTAATCTGACATAAGGCTGAAATTATTAAGTGATTTAATATTGATATATAAGAAGATAAGGCTGATTTGATGTTGAACCAATGGCCAAAGACTAAAATAGTAGGTTGCCTATTCATGGGTTAGCTTTATGTTCAATTAGTTTTTTTCCTGGTCTGGGGTAGCGTAATCTATGTAAAATAATCAGTCACGAGAAAGATAGGGAGAGATGAAGCAATTATGCCACAAGAAGTAATATGTTTAATTTATTCCCACCAATATTTATTGGGATTCCTACAGAAAACAATTTGTGTTTCTAAAGGAAACAAGGTATGGCTGACATGATTCAAAATGCCACATCATACAGACAGTTGTCTTCCTGTTTGTCATGAATATTAGTTATTAAAGACAAAAACATTTGAAAAAAAAAGACTTTCATAAAATATATCTGCAGCCCATTTTTAAAGCAAAGAGTTGCAATGGGAAAAATACAGATTTGAGGCCAATCAATATTAGTTGTTCTTTTACCAGTTTCTCGCAGGGCTGATGTGACAGAAGAAAATTGCTTAGTGTCTAGATTTCGTCCTAGAGGATCAGGTGATGGAGATATTACTGATTATGTACTTAAGGTTCAGTTGCAACTTGCATGTATATTTATAATACAGATAAAAACATTTGACAAAAAAAACTTTCATAAAATGCATCTACAACACATTTTTTGAGCACAGAGTTGCAACGGCCAAGATACAGATTTGAAGCCTATCAAAATCAGTTGTCCTTTGACCAGTTTTGTACAGGGCCAGTGGAACAGAAGAAAATTGCTTAGTACTGGATTCTGCACAAGAGTGTCAAGTGATGGGGTTATTGCTGATTTTCGTTTAGCCTTTCGTCAAGGCACACGACAACTTATATCAGGATCTTTTGATCCTACAATCAAGTTGTGGAGTGCAGAGTATAGGGCCTATATGGACATTCTTTACAGTCAGCAAAATGAAATCATTGCAGTTGAAAGTGAAATCCTTGCAGTCGATTGCCTGAGAAAAGAACGAGTTCTTGTAATACAGAAATGAAAACATATTCAGGTACTACTATTTTGCCAGTTTCATTCGCAGTCATGTTTTATGTTTCATTTATTTCAGGTTTTTTGGGATCATAGAGGAGTTGTGTCTTGTTTAGGCTTTCATCAAGGCACATAGCAACTTATATCATGATATTTTGATCGTACAATCAAGTTGTGGAGTGTAGAGGATAGGGCTTATATGGAGACTCTTTACAGTCAGCAAAGTGAAATCCTTGCAGTTGATTGCTTGAGAAAAGAATAAGTTCTTGCAAGATAGAAAACCAATAGAATCAAATTTTACAAACTGCAAGTACAGATTGTAAATTCAAGGATAGTTTGTAAACTTATACTTTTGTTGATAATGAATGACAAGAATCCTACCATTAAAATTCTTTTAAACATGGAATAAGAACAATTAAAAGTCTATGAAAATACATATTTTCTTAGACACTTGGATATGCAAATGGATCCTGTTGTTGCTCCTAGAGACAGCCTAGAGTTGTGATAGACCAGTGCCTAGGACATCTTAGCATAGCAAGGAGCGTATAATATAACTTGGGTGTCAACCAAAGGCTCTCATGCTATCTCTTGTAAACAAGGAAATTAATTTGAATGGGACCAAACTCTCAAAAACTGACACAGAGGAAAGGATATTGCAGAGGCAGTATGCAAAACTCCAATATAAAAGCAACAGACAATTCAGAGACAGCTTACTGCAAAGCGGGCCGATTCAGAAATACTTCACAGAAACAAGTTATCAGAAGGTGTATGTAGTGAATGAAATGTAAAGGAAATATTAGTTAACATTGAGCTGATATCCAGATACACAATACCACCATGCATGGGCTTACCAATCTAAGAATCCATACATAACAGTAGCGTTTTAAAAACACCCTCCCAAAGCAACTAATATAGCAGAAATACGGTTTAAATGAGTAATGGAACAGAATATCATGCATGAGCCATATTTAAAGCGCTTGACTAATCCAAGCATGGGTATCAACTAGGATAAATCCATACCAAAAATTAGTGAGCCACTCGTATTCCAAAACATGATACAAGAAAGATGGATGAAATGAAATGATCTATTAATATAACACATAAGAGAAAATGTTACACACTGTGAAATACCAAAGACCGGAATCATCTTTAACATATAGAACTCCTCCTCACTGAGACCCTATGGGCTCTGAGCCTTCATACAAGAGCTTTACAAAACGTATACAAAAAGCCTTTCACTGCATAGTTTTCTGATAAAATCTGGAACCCTCAATAATCTGTTCTTCGGGGGTTTTATAGAGAAGGAGAAAACTTAATAAATGAAGTAGGTGACAAACATTTAATTGTATCATAAAAACAAAATGGAGGAGACGTGCACGCCCATACTGCTTGATGACTTTGTGGTGTTGTACGTTCTCTGTAGCCTACTCTTTGAAATAAATACACCGGGTGGAAAACTCTTCAGGAACACGATATAGAGGTAAAACCGTATGAGCATTCTGTCCTTTCCTGAAAGAAAAATCCTGCTGAAATGAAACCTGGAGGATATTGCTTCCTGTGTATGGTACCCTCTGTCTTTTAACCTTGAATTAAGGCCTGAAACCTTCAATGTTGATCGTAGAATTTCTTAATCATTCTCTGATATTTTTCTGCTGCTCCATTAATATCTTCACTTGCGAAATCGACGCCTTGAATGACACTGGGAAGCTTGCCAAAGTATAACCCTGTTTCTTTAATGGATTTCATGTCGCAACAGCTTCCCAGGACTTTCTTCATAAATTTCGCCTCTGAAAAACTGGTCCTTTGACGTGCTCTCTATCACAGTCATTGAGACTGTGAATCATAATAGTCCTCCCCCGCTGTAAACCTGCAAAATCCATAAAATTGTTAAAGAAAACCATGCACAGGGAGGTGAACATTGTGGGGATAATGGCGCGACAGCGCGACGTGACGAGATGGTGGGAGGATGAGAGGTGACGGTGAAAAATGCAGTGGAACAATGGTGGACGGGTTGGGCAGAGCTAAAATGCAAAACATTAAAATATAACGTATGAATAGAATATATAAATGGCAGAGAGAAAAATGCGATAAACACGTGGGATGATGACGTGGAGGAGGATCGAGTCAATGGCAGGATATGCAGATGATCTTGACCGTTCGATTTCAAAATGAGATCGAAGGTCGAAAGAGCGTCGGGGGCGATGGACAATGGGCCAGGGGTGTATTTGCCATGGATTAAAACCCATGCAGCTTCGATGCTCGATGACCGTTAGATGAAGCTTTCCAGATTTGACGGCTGACAGCGATATCGCTGCGCATCTTTTGCCGAACAATAGCGTACGATGAACGACGGTTTTGGAGCCGTACACAGGGACACACAGCGAGCGATGTATGGAATCGCTCGGATTTGAGGAATACTGCCTGCCACTTGGAAGGTGGTGCGATATAAACCAACGGTTTTGCAATGGGAGCGAGTGTGGGGACCACCAGGATAGGCAGGCTGCGGACCGTTGATTTCACAGTTTGATTGGATGACTGAGATGCGGTTTAGGCGATGAATGGAGTGGGCCATGGGCGTAGAGGAGCATTGCGAATGCTGCTTGATCTGTTCAAATCAACGGCCGAGGGTGCGCCTGATATTCATATGCGATAAGCGCCTAATGTTTTTGTCCCTGGTCCTAGCACTAGGTTACGTGGAGGAAACGACTGAGGGGCTAGGGCCGAAAGGGGCTAGGCCTGATAGATTTTCGAATATAAGATCTGTGGCCTTTTATAATGTAATTTGGGGGCAGAAAAAGCAACGATAGGCATAAAAGTGATATTTTAAGGCTAAAAGAAGGGATTTGAGAGGTTTAAGACAGACTGCTTGTGAAAATTTAATAGGTAGCTAATTATGATCAACATTGGCTCCACCTGGGGACGGCACGTCCATCCCTGGACGTGTCGAGAACTTCGCAGACCTCCTAATCATCTTCTATGCAGACTCTGCTCTTCAACCTGTTAGCCCCCCTATGAATTTGTTGACAAGCAAATAGGGGGCTAAATTGTTTTTGAGTCTTCAAGGAATGAATTTCTTCTGAAAACACAGTCTCCTTGAAGCCTCTTTGTGCCTTTTATCCTTTGATCAAATCCCCTCTGCTGATTTCCCTATAAAGCCTCTCCGATATGTGAAGGAACGCTCAAAGGCCCCTTTTTTTCCCTCTTATTTATCCTCCTTGTCTTCCCCTTCTATTCCCCTTTTTACCCCTCAAATCCTCCCAAAATCCCCTTTAATTTCTTCCCCTACCCTTTGTTTTCCCTTTTTTCCCCTTTTTTCCCTTTATCGTTTCCCTTTAAAATCCCTTAAAATCCATTAAAAGGGGCTTAAAACCCACTTCCGAGCTTATTATAAGGCCTAGCCCCTTTCTGCCAGCCCCTTCAACCACTTCCCCACATATGCCCGTCACCCAAGACCAAGCGCTTAAGCCTTGGGGGCCAATCGCAATCGAAACAACCGGCGGGTGCATTTCCTTTGTAATACTCTAAAAACCTGATGCGATTGTTTTATTTCGATAAGTCTTGCGGTGCGTTCTGCACCGTTGATCTACCCTGATGATCCAACGGCTATCGCTCTCCCCTGTCGATCGCAATCGGAAGTTTGTGAGTGTCTCATTTTTGTGCCCTTCCGATTGCATCTCTTCCGATTGCATCCCCTCCGATTGTGTTCTCCACCGTTGATCTCCCCGCCAGATCGACGGCCAGCGCTCAATCGTTTCCCCTTCTGATCGCTTAATCGCATTCCCTTCCCTCCATCGCCCGATTTGATCTCGTTCGTCTGTTTGCTACATGATCCGACGGTCATCGCTTCTTCCGCCCAATCGCAATCGGAAGTTTCAATGTGTGTCTTTTCTGTCCCCCCCGATTTCGATTGCCCGATTGAATCCTGACCGTCCGTCTCCTCCCGGATCTGACGGCTCAGGTTTAATCGCCCTCCACCACGTTGGGTCCCACTCTTACATTCGTTTCTATTGCATTTCATGTGTTTTGCATGTTACGCCCATTTTATGTATTGTTCCGCCGCTCAATCTCCGCCGTTGATCTTTGTTCCCAGGCCTAAATCTAACGGTCTGCGCTGCATATTATCCCCGAACCCTATTACTCATAAGGTCTCACCGTTTCATTGCATTCTGTTAGCATTATAGTAAAAGCCACCATTCCTCCGCCTCCATAGCATTTCTCCACCGCTGCCCGGGTTTGTAACAGATCCATTGTATTATGCGGATAGCACAGAGAGGCTATCACAGCTGCCAGCACAGCAGCAAGGACAGATCATAAGGGATTTGGGCCTGTGATTAAATATTTGGAGTGCTAATCCCGTATTCAAAGGATCAAAGAACAGTTTGAAGACTTAAGCATGCGAAGAGTCTTATCTGTGTTTAAATATCAGCAGGACGTTCTCTCCAGACGTACACCTTCCCTCAGCGTTCTCCATGCCTCCTCGAGCCCTGAAAGATTAATTGCACTGTCTGAAACCCATTTAAGACAGTCAGGCAGCAGGTAGGAGGGATGGAGCGACCGTGCAGATCTTCCATCCATGTCATTTATTTCAGAATGGCAGCACAAAGCTCCAGACACCGTAAGGATTTAAAGAATGTATCAGAGGTCAAAATCGACCTGACAGAGATCTCCGAACCAGTCTCAGAGTACCTACAGAGCTGCAGAAAGCCATTAAGCAGTATGGGTGTGAACACTTCCGCCTTAATGTCTTAATGAGTCTCATTTAATTGTTTATCTACCTCTGTCTCTTCCTCTTCTCCTATAAAAATCCCCGAGAACATAATGTAAAGGTTGTTGTTCACTTGCTGGTAGTTTGCTGTTAGAGGGATTCAGTTTGACTGTTAGAACAGTCGTGGGAGGGAATAGCAAAGTAGTTTGTATGTAATAGGCTGGGAGGAGAAGTCTGGACTGTAACAGCCATTGAGCTACATTGTACATGACTGGTTTTGCATCAATTAATCAAAGCACATTTCACAGGATCCTGGTCTATTACTATTGGTGATGTGTTTCTTACTCTGTCATTACATTTCCATATTGTTTCATGTTCTTCTGGTAGGCATCAGAATAATGGTATAGGATTCACCCTTGTTAGGTGCCCTATGCTGTCTTCTCTCCCTACCTTTATGTTTTCTGCTCCATGTGCTATCTAAGGGTTAATTCATGGGTTTAACCAGCGCAGCGGATGTTATTGCCTGCTGGCTGATGTATGAACTTGGGGGTTTGCTGCTTGGATGTTTCTTTGTAATCTTATCTCTGTTTTTTCCCTTGGAGTTGCTAAAGCAGACCTGGAGTTAAATGACCTCTGGTCTGATCTATAAGCAGCCCCTTCGTCTCTTTGAGAGCTGCCTTTGAGTACGTCCAAGTAGGTCTGGAGTTAAATGACCTCTGACCTGATCTATAGATAGAAAATGGGTGGTCTTTCCTTCTTCCACTTTCTCTCCTTAATGTTCCATTCCACCATATGCCTAAAAGATCCTTTAGTGTAGATGACTTGCCCTCTGAAAGTCTTGGCTAGTGGATGCAAGTAATTCCCTTTCATGACTCCATAGCCCAATGGATGGCACGGTCTTGGCCTATCCTCTTAGCTGAAGCCTCCTGCTGTTCTGTTCCTTTCTTCCCATTGCTTTCCCAGTTCGTGATCTCCTAACCAACCCAGCAACCAAACAACCAAATCACTTTAAACCCCCCTTTTTGTGCTTCATAACTAGCCTAATATTTCATCTTGAGCCTCAAAGATATATCATTCTTTTCTCTATTTGGAGAGATCCCTCTCCGGGTCCAGGAGGGCTAGATCCTAGGGCCCCAAAGTGGTTCTGATGTTGTCTCATCTTTTGGTCTTGCCAATCTGGCCAAAACATGGGAACCCAAACATAATGGCGACTCCACTGGGGAATAGACCACTTTGCCTTTAGATTGGCTTTTCATTGCTGATGGTGGACAGCATCCTGCTTCAAATTGTTAAATTCATCCACCTGGCGACTCCACACTCCATAATCCTAGATGACTCCACTGGTGGAGGACTCTGAACTGGTTGAGAAGATACAGTGACCTCTTTCTGATTTACAAACATGCTTCCACGCATACAGAGAAGATATGCCCCAATGAGCAGGGAGCATATCCCTGGATTTCCACACAAGATGCCTGAAGTGGACTGGTTGAAAAACCTGCCTACCTTTCAGGGTGAAGACGCTGAGGACCCCTTGCTACATCTCATCAAGTTTCATATACATGTGTGGAAATTTAAAGTTGAATGGCATGAAGACTGCCTAATGAAAATGTTCATGGCAACATTATAAGGAAAGGCTAGGGTCTGGTACGAATGGTTAGAACCTCGGAGTTTGTTTTCCTTAAAGGACATGCACCAAGTATTTTACAGAAACTATAAAGGAAACTCTCCATCCTTATCATGGGACTGTTGTGATCAATCTCAGAATATCATACAGTACCTGTTAGATATTGATGAGGATTTGGTTAATATGCATTCTGAAGATCTGTTGGCGGCCATTCAAGAATTTCAGATGCATCCTAGCTATCACAAGAACACAGATGAATCGGCTGAGGAAGAAAATAGTCAAGAGACTGCGGAATTTTTTCAAGATATTCCTGAAAACTCAGTTGCCGATTCATCATTCCTTATAGTTGAGGCTCAAGATGACATCCAGCCTCAAAGCCAGTCTTCGAAAGAAACAGAGAGCTGATGCACTCCTGCACAAAGGGACACAAGATCATCCTTCCCTTTGGCAGAAGAGGAAATAGACTAGATCATCAATAGACAGCCAGCCTCTGAATTTTTTTACAGATCAGACGTCCTTGCCCATTCATCTGATGAGCTTTATTGCATAGAGTTGGAAAGCTCAAATGTAAATCAGAGTGAAGAAAAATCTGCTGACGGTCCAGTATGTCCGGCTGGTAGCATTACTTACATTCACGACTCCCCTATCTTTGACCTATCTGATGATGATGTTCTCCAAACAGAAGAAGATCTGGTAGGGTCATCATTAGTAGATTTATGGGAGGAGAGTCAATCCTTTTCACTTCCAGAGAGTAATGAGCCAATGCCGACTATTTATGATACTGATGAAGAAAGCTTTGAGAGTGCAGAAGAGGGTGAAGGATCTCTGGATCTTTGCTTCACTCCATTACAACTCATCAGTAATGGTTTTCACATGGATGGAGGTCAGCAGCGTTTCATTTCAGAAGAAGAAGAAGAGATTCTCGAGCAGGATGAAAGCAAAGAGCCTCCTCTTGAAAAAGAGGAAGCAAAGGAATACACCCCTGCTCGAGAATACATAGATCTTTTCACGGAGCCCTGCACAACAGAGCAGAATACATCAGAGCTCCGAGAGGACAACACTGCCATATACGATGAGTCCTCCAGTTCAGAAGATGAAGGAGACACTCTACTCCAAGAGAGTCTCATTCCTGGTCCAGTGGAAGAAGAAGAGATCCTGGTTGAATCAAGCCTGCCAGATATTCACAACCAGGTATCTTATCATGATCCTTATGCACTTTTCCTGCAAACATATGAAGAAGGATCAAAGGTCTTTTTGAGCAGCATGTTGCAGACAGAAAGAAAACTTTTTAAGGCTACTGTTGTTGAACAAAAAGAGTGGGAGCTGCCCTGCCTATCCAGCCTGCTCAAGGAGTTGAGCAAGAAGGACCAGTCATGGGATCACTTGATGGACTGGTTACATTGGAAGACCATGTTTGTAAGCTAGACTTGTAAATATGTCAGTAGAGTAGGGTAGGTAGGAAAAGCTCAATAAAGCTCAGTCTATGAGCATGTAGTTAGTTATTTCATTTTCTGTTTTAGAATGTAGAGAAGAAACCTGCTAGACAGTCTAATCCTAGCAGGTAGTAGTGTAGGTAGAGAAACTATGAGACCAACAGTCTAATCTGGTCTCATGGAGTAATAAGGGTAGAAGTAGACTAGGTTTATTTTTCCTCTTTGTAAAAATTGATGATGTAAAAGGGTCTGCAAGTCCAAATGCACCCAGAAGAAAATTGTTAGGACTATAGTGTGGGTAGGTAGTTGTTTGGAAGAATTGTACTGCTGATATGTTGTCTTCACAGTTTGTGGCAGCTGATCAAAGAAAGAAATGGATGGTTCAAGCAGCAGGCATCTGGCCTACACCAAGAGATCATCTTCTGGTTTCTTGGCTCCTTCAAGAAGAAGCCATCCCCATGTGGAGCCACTGTTAGCCCCCCTATGAATTTGTTGACAAGCAAATAGGGGGCTAAATTGTTTTTGAGTCTTCAAGGAATGTATTTCCTCTGAAAACGCAATCTCCTTGAAGCCTCTTTGTGCCTTTTATCCTTTGATCAAATCCCCTCTGCTGATTTCCCTTATAAAGCCTCTCCGATATGTGAAGGAACGCTCAAAGGCCCCTTTTTTCCCTCTTATTTATCCTCCTTGTCTTCCCCTTCTATTCCCCTTTTTACCCCTCAAATCCTCCCAAAATCCCTTTTAATTTCTTCCCCTACCCTTTGTTTTCCCTTTTTTCCCCTTTTTTCCCTTTATCGTTTCCCTTTAAAATCCCTTAAAATCCATTAAAAGGGGCTAAAAACCCACTTCCGAGCTTATTATAAGGCCTAGCCCCTTTCTGCCAGCCCCTTCAACCACTTCCCCACATATGCCCGTCACCCAAGACCAAGCGCTTAAGCCTTGGGGGCCAATCGCAATCGAAACAACCGGCGGGTGCATTTCCTTTGTAATACTCTAAAAACCCGATGCGATTGTTTTATTTCGATAAGTCCCGCGGTGTGTTCCGCGCCGTTGATCTACCCTGATGATCCAATGGCTATCGCTCTCCCCTGTCGATCGCAATCGGAAGTTTGTGAGTGTCTCATTTTTGTGCCCTTTCGATTGCATCCCCTCCGATTGTGTTCTCCACCGTTGATCTCCCCGCCAGATTGACGGCCAGCGCTCAATCGTTTCCCCTTCCGATCGCTTAATCGCATTCCCTTCCCTCCATCGCCCGATTTGATCTCGTCCGTCTGTTTGCTACATGATCTGACGGTCATCGCTTCTTCCGCCCAAACGCAATCGGAAGTTTCAATGTGTGTCTTTTCTGTCCCCCCCGATTTCGATTGCCCGATTGAATCCTGACCGTCCGTCTCCTCCCGGATCTGACGGCTCAGGTTTAATCGCCCTCCACCACGTTGGGTCCCACTCTTACATTCGTTTCCGTTGCATTTCATGTGTTTTGCATGTTACGCCCATTTTATGTATTGTTCCGCCGCTCAATCTCCGCCGTTGATCTTTGTTCCCAGGCCTAAATCTAACGGTCTGCGCTGCATATTATCCCCGAACCCTATTACTCATAAGGTCTCACCGTTTCATTGCATTCTGTTAGCATTATAGTAAAAGCCACCATTCCTCCGCCTCCATAGCATTTCTCCACCGCTGCCCGGGTTTGTAACAGATCCATTGTATTATGCGGATAGCACAGAGAGGCTATCACAGCTGCCAGCACAGCAGCAAGGACGGATCGGAAGGGATTTGTGCCTGTGATTAAATATTTGGAGCGCTAATCCCGTATTCAAAGGATCAAAGCACAGTTTGAAGACTTAAGCACGCGAAGAGTCTTATCTGTGTTTAAATATCAGCAGGACGTTCTCTCCAGACGTACACCTTCCCTCAGCGTTCTCCATGCCTCCTCGAGCCCTGAAAGATTAATTGCACTGTCTGAAACCCATTTAAGACAGTCAGGCAACAGGTAGGAGGGATGGAGCGACCGTGCATATCTTCCATCCATGTCATTTATTTCAGAATGGCAGCACAAAGCTCCAGACACCGTAAGGATTTAAAGAATGTATCAGAGGTCAAAATCGACCTGACAGAGATCTCCGAACCAGTCTCAGAGTACTTACAGAGCTGCAGAAAGCCATTAAGCAGTATGGGCGTGAACACTTCCGCCTTACTGTTTTAATGAGTCTCATTTACTTGTTTATCTACCTCTGTCTCTTCCTCTTCTCCTATAAAAATCCCCGAGAACATAATGTAAAGGTTGTTGTTCAGTTGCTGGTAGTTTGCTGTTAGAGGGATTCAGTTTGACTGTTAGAACAGTCGTGGGAGGGAATAGCAGAGTAGCTTGTATGTAATAGGCTGGGAGGAGAAGTCTGGACTGTAACAACCATTGAGCTACATTGTACATGACTGGTTTTGCATCAATTAATCAAAGCACATTTCACAGGATCCTGGTCTATTACTATTGGTGATGTGTTTCTTACTCTGTCATTACATTTCCATATTGTTTCATGTTCTTCTGGTAGGCATCAGAATATTGGTATAGGATTCACCCTTGTTAGGTGCCCTATGCTGTCTGCTCTCCCTACCTTAATGTTTTCTGCTCCATGTGCTATCTAAGGGTTAATTCATGGGTTTAACCAGCGCAGCGGATGTTATTGCCTGCTGGCTGATGTATGAACTTGGGGGTTTGTTGCTTGGATGTTTCTTTGTAATCTTATCTCTGTTTTTTCCCTTGGAGTTGCTAAAGCAGACCTGGAGTTAAATGACCTCTAGTCTGATCTATAAGCAGCCCCTTCGTCTCTTTGAGAGCTGCCTTTGAGTACGTCCAAGTAGGTCTGGAGTTAAATGACCTCTGACTTGATCTATAGACAGAAAATGGGTGGTCTTTCCTTCTTCCACTTTCTCTCCTTAATGTTCCATTCCACCATCTGCCTAAAAGATCCTTTAGTGTAGATGATTTTCCCTCTGAAAGCCTTGGCTAGTGGATGCAAGTAATTCCCTTTCGTGACTCCATAGCCCAATGGATGGCACGGTCTTGGCCTATCCTCTTGGCTGAAGCCTCCTGCTGTTCTGTTCCTTTCTTCCCATTGCTTTCCCGGTCCGTGATCTCCTAACCAACCCAGCAACCAACCAACCAAATCACTTTAAACCCCCCTTTTTGTGCTTCATAACTAGCCTAATATTTCATCTTGAGCCTCAAAGATATATCAGTCTTTGCTCTATTTGGAGAGATCCCTCTCCGGGTCCAGGAGGGCTAGATCCTAGGGCCCCAAAGTGGTTCTGATGTTGTCTCATCTTTTGGTCTTGCCAATCTGGCCAAAACATGGGAACCCCAACACAACCTCTCGACTTACTTTTCATAATTCATCACAACACCCACATTATTCAACATAGATAAAAACATAAACTAATATACAGTATGATACATCAGGCTATCTCAGCCTGCATCAGAACTTGAAGTAGGGTTTAAGAAATTGACCATTTACAGGAGCATCCAGCAAGTCGCCCTATAAATTCTCCAACCTGAAAGTATTATTTCCCCCCTGTTCCACAATTTTGAAAGGGCCAAACCAGAGTGGGTCGAATTTACCATGTTTTCCCTTCTCAACTCTCCGGATGTCCCATCTGAGCACTAGATCACCCACTTGCAAATTACTGTCTTTAGCACGCCGATCGAAAAGGTATTTCATCTTCTCTTGATATTCCGTCAGCCTTCGATTTATCTGATTGCATGTTTCTTCCAATTCCACCAGCTGGTTTATTCTCCTGATCATATCATCAGGCTCTTCTTGACTTTCCTGCATGAATCGAGCTACTGGTAGGGCTAATTGAATAGGAAATACTATTGCCCTCCCATATACCAGTTCATATGGGGATTTTCCAGTTGCTCTCTTGCTGGTAATTCTATTGGCCCATAGAGAAAATTTCAATTGGGAATCCCAATTCCTCTGATTCTCATTTATCATCTTCTTCAGTGCCCTTACCAGGGTTTTATTTGATGACTCTGCCAAGCCATTTCCCCGTGGATAATAGGTTGTAGAGTGACTTAGTGTGATGTTATACTGCTGACAGAAGTTTACAAACTTTGTAGACTTGAAGGCCTGTGCATTATCAGTCACTATTCTGGTCGGGTAGCCAAACCTGGATATGATGTTCTCTTCCATGAATTTTATTATTACTGCATCTGTAGCATTCCTTGCAGGTATGGCTTCCACCCATTTTGTAAAGTAATCTGTGGCCGTTAATATCCATTTATGCTGTCCACTTGAAGGTGGGTGTATCTCTCCTATAAAATCGATTCCCCATTGCTTAAATGGTTCATCTACATGAACGGGAATCAAGGGCAGGGCTGCTAACTTTTGTCGTTCAGCAAATTTTTGGCACTTCTCACAGGCTCTGACCCAAGTAAAAACATCTCCGAATAGTTTAGGCCAATAGAAGCCAGCCTTCAGAATTTTATGAGCTGTGGCCCTCTAGTTGTAATGTCCCCCACAGATTCCTTCATGGAATTCAACGATAATACTCTCTACCTCATCCTCTGTGAGACACAGGAGTAGGATGCCTGAGGGATCTCGCCAGTATAGCCGGCCATTGGTGACTATGTATTTCTGTGATTTCAATCTTAGCGTTCTGTATTTAGCTTTATCACAACTGGGAGGGCAGCTGAGTTTGAGGAGATATTCCACTATTTATTTGTACCATGGACTGGTGAGGTACTTTACATGTATTTCTGGAGTAGCTACCCCAATTCTCTGTCGCTCTTCTTTCTCCTCAGGTTCCTCACTTGCTATTATGGACAAATTTATGCCTAGAGCTTGATAGTTTGATTCAGGTAACATTTTAGCCAACCCCTGTCCTTTGATCAGCTTAGTAGGGCGGATATCTAAGTCATACTCTTGTATCTTGGCAATCCACTTCCCCCTTTTTCCTTCACTATCCCCCTAAATAAGAATATCTTTTATAGTAGCTGCAGGCACAAATGAAGTGATATGGGACTATAAGATATATACGCGAAATTCTTTGAGGGATTTCACTAGGGTGTATGCTTGCTTTTCCAATATGTGATATTTCAATTCTGCATCACGGAGCACCTGACTGAAGAAGGAAATGGGTTGCTCATACTCTTACTCATTTTTCTGCAATAAAACTCCTGCTATTTCATGAGGTGATGCAAAAGAAAAGATCATGAAAGGTTTATCATAATCTGGCCCAGCTAGCACAGGGGCTTCTGCAAAAGAATTTTTTTATTCTGGTAAATGCCTCTCGTGATTCCTGGGACCATTTAACTTCATTATCTTTCTTCAACATGTCGGTTATATGTCTAACTATTTCAGCATAGTTAGGAATAAACCTTCTCAGGAAATTGATGCGCCCTAGGAATACTTGTACCTCTTTCTTATTTCTGGGAAAAGCAATACCTTTTATAACCTCTACCCTCTTAGGATCTATCTTCACCCCATCTTTTGTTAAAATGTGTCCCAAAATTTTTCCCTCTTCTAATGCAAATAAAGACTTTTGAGGATTTAGAGAGAGACCATACCTTCTGCATTTCTTAAAGGTTCTACGCAGATGCTCAATGTGCTCAGTATCATTCTTGGAAAATACAGTGATATCATCGAGGTAGACAACCAGGAATTTATCCTGCTCCCTAACAAAAGCAATGTCCATTGCCCTCTAAAAAGTGGCCCCTGCATTAATCAATCCAAAAGGCATTCTGGCATACATAAATGTTCCCCATTTGATCCTCTGGAAGTACAACCACCTAGTTATAACCAGAGAATCCATCCATCATTGACATCTTAGAAGCTCCAACCACTTTCTACAAGATGTGATCCATCTTAGGAAGTGGATAATTATCCTTTAAGGATGCTCTGTTTAAATTTCTAAAATCCACACACAGCCTTATTTCTCCATTCTTCTTTCGTACAGGGACAAGGTTAGCCACCCATTCAGAGTACCTTAGTGGTAGAATTATTTTTTCTTTTAACAGCTTCTTGATTTCCTTCTCAATAGAAGGTAGCAGTAGGGGATTGATTTGTCTGAGCTTCTGTTTATGGGGCTTTGCATCTCCCTTTAGTGGAATTTTGTGTTGCATAATACTGACATCAAAAGTTTTCGAGTCCTGATAGGACCATGTGAACACATCTCTGTAAGACTGAAATAATTTCTGGTATAGCTTTTTATATTCTCCAGGGACTTATTTGGACAATCTTACAATTTTGGGGTCAGCCTCAGTACCAAGGTTCAGGTTTTCTACCTGATTTTCTTCTACCACTTTGTTTGGCTGCAGGGAAACATCATTCTTGTCAAATAATCTCTCTAGAGGCACCAACCCTCTAGGTATAATGTTCCCCTTCAACTGCAACACCTTATTACCTGCCACTTTCTCCTTCCAATTTCTTTCTGAAGTATCTTTAGACTCAACCTCTTCTTCCTCAGCATCAATCTCCATATTGGAGAATTCTCCTACTGTTTCCAGGAATCACTTCATTTGTTCTTCATCTTCAAATACCTGCCAATGTTTGATGTTATCTGGGATTGAAGGCCGATAGTGCACCTCAACTTCATATCTTAAAAGAGGGTTCTGAGGTGGTCGAAATGTACTAGCAGCTACAGCAAGGGAATCAGCCATCCTATTCTGTTCTCGGGGCATGAAATGGATATTAAATGATAAAAATAAATTCTCCACCATGTCCCACACTTCATTCCTATAAGCCCTCAGTCGAGGATGTTTGGTCTGACACTGATTCTTGACTTGCCTGACCACCAATTCTGAATCTCCCAGAACTTTTAAGCTTTGTATGTTCATATTCCTGGCTGTCTGCAATCCTAACAGAAGTGCTTCATATTCGGCCACATTATTAGTGGCTTCATATTCTAGCTTGAAGTACAATGGAACCCATCTTCCTGTAGGAGAAATCAATAATATTCCAGCTCCATTACCTTCCTTTGAATTTGCTCCATCAAAATGGAGTGTCCAAATTCCTGCTTCATGGCTCTCTGAAGGCTGCTCAGTCTTGATCTGACAGAAGGATGGTTCATGAGCATAATCTTGATCTTCTTCCAGCATCAAGCATGAAAAATCTCCTTCCTTACTGTAGACTGGTGAATTTACAGAGTTGTCAGCTTTAGTCACCATCTTGAAAAATCTGGTCTCCCTGTACAACCTCCTCTCTTGGCCACAAAAAACTGGGATAGTGGCGTATGTTAAATCCATCTTGAGCGATCCACCAATTTTTGTTTCCCAAGACCTTGACAGCAACATACCAAAATGAGCTGGGATGTCAGCCACCACGATGTCCATTACCACACTTTTAGCTGGGATTTGGGCCAAATTGACCACCAAATCTTTGATCATCCCCAAGCATTTAACTCTTTTGGAGTAAAATGAATAGAGGTCTTTGTATGGACGGGTGATTTGTAATCCTAGTTGTTCCATAACTGACAAAGGTATTAGATTATGGGAAGCTCCAGAATCTAACAAACAATTATGTAATAGCAGGTCATGAATCACTAGAGACACATAAAAGGGAGGAGTAGAGGCATCTAATTCCTCAACATGTGGGCCAAACACAACCATGGGTCTTTCTTCTTGGAGGTTGAGACTATCGGGGATAAGTGCTGCTTCTGGAGGGAGCATGAAAGAGGTGACTTGAGATTGATATGCTGGCTATTTCAACAGTTCAGTCAAGGGGACTGAGATTTTGACCTTTTCAAGTTCCTTTTTCAAACTGAAAACTGGGGGGGATTTCTCTATTACAACCTCTTTTGGCTCTTTATTTTCAGCTGGCGGTTTGACTTCTTTTGACACAGACTTGGTATTAGGAGGGATGACTACTTTTGGAGGGGAAGGAATTTGATCATTAGACTGCAAAGGTTTGTTTAGAGGGCCCTTACCTTTGTCTGCGGCTTTCTGCATTGTAGACTCATTCTGAGCAGGTGCTTCCTTCTGGGGTGGCTCTTCTTCTTGATCATGGGTACGAGTCCTCTTCCTAGAAGATCTGAGATCATATCTTCTATTGAAATGTGCTTGCATGAAATCATCAAATTGTTTACAATAATGATCAAACTCTGCTTCTTCTGTGTCTCTGGCCTTTTCTTCTTCTTGCAATGAGCACTCGGCTCCATAATTTACTTGCAAAGGGTATTCTTCTTCATCACTATTCGAAAAGGCAAGATTTGCGTCCTCCAGTCCATAGGCAGTGTCTTCAGTAGAATCATCTACTGGACCTTCCAGGTACAATGGGTGTGGTACTTGATCTTGTTGCTCCTTTGCTTCCCTTGGCAATATTTGCAGGGGTGGTTTCCTATACTGAGGATTGAAACCTATGTTTGGAGCATTCTGGAAATTCCTGAAAGCTGAATTCTTGGCCTCCAATTCAAGCTTACCCATCTTATTAGTAAGGTTGCTAAATTTTTTGTTCATTTCTTCGATTATGCTAGTACTGGAGTCTTTGTCTTGGCTAGAAGTAGACACCTCTTCTTTGCCCCTTCTTCTAGTATCATGTTCAGTTTTTCCCTTTGATTTTCCAGTGGAGGCAAAATTTGCCTCAATTTCTAGTGCATCTGATTGAGCATCATCCAGAGTAGCAGGCTTTCTTTCTCTGAGGGAGAAACCAAATTATGAATCAAAGGCTGCTACAAAAACCACTTTAGCAGCAGTCTGATGAGGTTTCATATCAGCGGGGAGACTCAGATACAATTTATTAAATCTCTTGATAAATTCTGATACCCCTTCATTATGTCTTTTCTTGAGTGTATTAAACTCAGTAAGACATTGTCCATGATCTTTATTCTCCCCCCATTTTCTGAGAAACGTATCTTCCATATTATCCCAAGTGGTAATAGAACGACCTGCCAAAGTCTTAAACCATTTTCGAGCTTCACCATCTAGAGATTGCACAAACAGTCTTAAGACCACATCTAAATGTTCAACATTAAAGTTTTCTGCAAAAGAGCAGAAAGTCTCAAGATGCTTTTGAGCATCAATCTCATTTTCCCCACTGAATCGGGGTAGAATCTTCAAATAATCTTGTGGCATATCATTCAACACTTGGGGTAATGCAAGGGGAGCATATTTATTCAACAAGAAGGATGGAACATTTGCCATTGGAGGGGGTGGAAGTAGTGCAATAGTTTGATGAGTGAGAGGTGGAGGAGGAGGTGGAAGTGGAGTATGAATAATAATAGGAATATACTCAACTGCAGCTTGAGGTGTTGAGGGGAATAATGGTCTGTTAACAACAGATACTTCAGTGACTTCCTTGACCTCTTCGACCTCAGGGGTAAGATGAAGGCTGTCTTTAAATTGGACACCTCCTCGGGGTGGACTATTTGAATAGTAATTGGTATCTCCGACAGTGGGGTCGGGAATTTGCAATTGAGAATCTTGAGAGGAGGAGGACGGAAAGTCTTCTTCAGAGAATTCGGGAATCTCAGAATGGACTGATTTTATTTCCCTCCAATTTCTTCTATGTATGATCTTTTCAGGGTCAGACACTGAAGGTGTCTTTGGCTTAGACGTATCTGACCTCAGGTGTGGCTTACGAGGAGCCAAGACTGCAAATAGATGTATCAATTAAACAAATGTGGAGTCGCCAAGGTGAGGGATCTACAACTCTCAACTCTCTGTGTTCACCTACTTAGAGAGTGAATAGGGTTTTTTCGAGGCCCAAGGATTCTGATTTTCTTAAATTCGTCCCCAGCAACGGCGCCATAAAGATGTTGTCGCTCCTAGAGATATCCTAGAGTTGTGATAGACCAGTGCCTAGGACATCTTAGCATAGCAAGGAGCGTATAATATAACTTGGGTGTCAACCAAAGGCTCTCATGTTATCTCTTGTAAACAAGGAAATTATTTTGAATGGGACTAAACTCTCAGAAACTGACACAGAGGAAAGGATATTGCAGAGGCAGTTTGCAAAACTCCAATATAAAAGCAATAGACAATTCAGAGACAAATTACTGCAAAGCGAGCCGATTCAGAAATACTTCACAGAAACAAGTTATCAGAAGGTGTATGTAGTGAATGAAACGTAAAGGAAATATTAGTTAACATTGAGATGATATCCAGATACACAATACCACCATGCATGGGCTTACCAATCTAAGAATCCATACATAACAATAGTGTTTTAAAAACACCCTCCCAAAGAAACTAATATAGCAGAAATACGGTTTAGATGAGTAATGGAACAGAATATCATGCATGAGCCATATTTAAAGCGCTTGACTAATCCAATCATGGGTATCAACTAGGATAAATCCATACCAAAAATTAGTGATCCACTCGCATTCCAAAACATGATACAAGAAAGATGGATGAAATGAAATGATCTATTAATATAACACATAAGAGAAAAGGTTACACACTGTGAAATACCAAAGACCAGAATCCTCTTTAACAGATAGAACTCCTCCTCACTAAGACCCTATGGGATCTGAGCCTTCATACAAGAGATTTACAAAATGTATACAAAAAGCCTTTCACTGCATAGTTTTCTGATAAAATCTGGAACCCTCAATAATCTGTTCTTCGGGGGTTTTATAGAGAAGGAGAAAAATTAATAAATGAAGTAGGTGACAAACATTTAATTGTATCATAAAAACAAAATGGAGGAGACGTGCACGCCCATACTGCTTGATGACTTTGTGGTGCTGTACGTTCTCTGTAGCCTACTCTCTGAAATAAATACACCGGGTGGAAAAATCTTCAGGAACACGGTATAGAGGTAAAACTGTATGAACATTCTGTCCTTTCCTGAAAGAAAAATCCTGCTGAAATGAAACCTGGAGGATATTGCTTCCTGTGTATGGTACCCTCTGTCTTTTAACTTTGAATTAAGGCCTGAAACCTTCAATGTTGATTGTAGAATTTCTTAATCATTCTCTGATATTTTTCTGCTACTCCATTAATATCTTCACCTGCGAGATCAGATCAGTGCCTTGAATGACACTGGGAAGCTTGCCAAAGTATAACCCTGTTTCTTTAATGGATTTCATGTCGCAGCAGCTTCCCAGGACTTTCTTCATAAATTTTGCCTCTGAAAAACTGGTCCTTTGATGTACTCTCTATCACAGTCATTGAGACTGTGAATCATAATAGTCATCCGCTGCTGTAAACCTGCAAAATCCATAAAATCGTTAAAGAAAACCATGCACGGGGAGGTGAACACTGTGGGGATAATGGTGAGATAGCGCAGCGTGACGAGATGGTGGGAGGATGAGAGGTGACGGTGAAAAATGCAGTGGAACAATGGCGGACGGGTTGGCTAGAGCTAAAATGCAAAACATTAAAATATAACGTATGAATAGAATATATAAATGGTGGAGAGAAAAATGCGATAAACACGTGGGTTGATGACGTGGAGGAGTACCGAGTCAATGGCAGGATATGTGGATGATCTGGACCGTTCGATTTCAAAACGAGATCGACGGTTGAAAGAGCGTCGGGGGCGATGGACAGTGGGCCAGGGGTGTATTTGCAGTGGATTAAAACCCATGCAGCTTCGATGCGCGATGACTGTTAGATGAAGCTTTCCAGATTCGACGGCTGACAACGATATCGCTGCACATCTTTTGCCGAACAATAGCGTGCGATGAACGGCGGTTTTGGAGCCGTACGCAGGGACACGCGGCGAGTGATGTATGGAATCGATCGGATTTGAGGAATACCGCCTGCCGCTTGGAAGGTGGTGCGATATAAACCACCGGTTTTGCAATGGGAGCGAGCGTGGGGACCACCAGGATAGGCAGGTTGCGAACCGTTGATTTCACAGTTTGATTGGATGGCTGAGATGCGGTTTAGGCGATGAATGGAGTGGGCCACGGGCGTAGAGGAGCATTGCGAATGCTGTTTGATTTGTTCAGATCAACGGCCGAGGGCGCGCCCGATATTCATATGCGGTAAGTGCCTAGTGTTTTTGCGCCTGGTCCTAGCACTGGGTTACGTGGAGGAAATGACTGAGGGGCTAGGGCCAAAAGGGGCTAGGCTTGATAGATTTTTAAATATAAGATCTGTGGCATTTTATAATGTAATTTGGGGGCAGAAAAAGCAACGATAGGCATAAAAGTGATATTTTAAGGCTAAAAGAAGGGATTTGAGAGGTTTAAGTCAGACTACTTGTGAAAATTTAATAGGTAGCTGATTATGATCAACATATCCAAAAGAATAGTTGATAGATCTTTATTGTTGTAGGTTTGTAGAATGAGCAAATTTCTAGATAGACGGGGAACAATTAAAAGTTTACAAAAATATATAATTTCTTATGCATTTGGACATGGAGTTTGTTAGCAAAATCATATTTGTCAGATCTTTATTGCTAAAGATTGTAGAATGAACAAATCATCCTTCAAGCATTCAATGACTTAATCAATAAAATAAAATAAGAGATAAAAGCTGTGAAATGGAACAGAAGTACGTGAATGCAAAAGGAAATAGCGGAGCCCTTGAAGACTGGTTGTTATTAATATCACTGAAGTTTCAAATGATAAAAAAATGGAGTGGATTCATTAGCAAGACATGAAAAATTAAAATTACCCATTACAGTCCCCATAACTAAGCACTTTTTGGAGTGTAATTATTGAATTACCTATCCCTTCTCATAGTCAATATTATTGGCAAATTACAATATAGTTTTTTTCCTTTTCCCCATGTTGCTTTCCTTCTTTCCTCCTGTTCATCTGATTCTTTCATTTCATCTTAACTTCACTTGTGTTCTCCTGTTCATCTGTTTTTTCAATCTCATCTTCAATTCCACCTGTCTTCTCCTGTTCTTTTGCTTCTTCAATCTCACCTTCAACTCCACCTGTCTTTTGCCTTATAACATCTGTCTGTTTCACAAATGTTCAAGGAATTCCATAGTAATGTTAAGCATTAAAAAGCGTAGTAGAAACAACTATGAGTAAATCCACTAATTTCTGAAAATAAGAGAAGAGTATCGATATTTCTACTTACTTGACAAGGTAGGACATATTCTAGTATGTCTTTTCCATTTTCTGTTCCTAAAACAATGGAAAAATGGAATAGCCTATTTGTAAACCATTTTGAATCAACCACTTGACGGGCTAGGACATATTCTAAAGCATTTTGAATCAACCACTTGACAAGTTCTTGTATGTCTTTTTCATTTTCTGTTTCTAAAACAATGGAAAAATAGAATAGCTTATTTGTAAACCATTTTGAATCAACCGGTTCAGGAATGTATTCACACCGTGTATCTTTATAGCTATTTTACTTGTATTCATACCATGTATCTTTATAGCTCTGTTACTTGACAAGCTAGGAAATATTCTAGTATGTCTTCTTTATTTTCTATTCCTAAAACAATGGAAAAATGGAATAAGCATTAGTAAATGCATATTGTAGTGAGTTGTATTTGTAAATCATTTTGAATGAATCAGTTTAGGAGTGTAGTCATACCACGTATTCTTATCGTTGTTTCAATTGAGGCAAAAGAATATGCCATATCTAGAGATGCTATAAGGCTTTTTCTATGCATATATATAGCAGCTGCCTATGTCTTATTGCTTATGTGTTCATGCTAGCAGACATATTATTATCAAAAGCCATTGATATTGTACCATGAGTGGGATACTTTTCTATTCTTGGATATAAAAGAGAAGTATTCATAATGTATAGGATATTGACTTATTGCATACTGATAAAAGAGGAATGAATGCTGAAAATCAGAATAATGAAAATTTGACATTCAAAGTAACATTTGTAAAAATTATGAGTAAAAATAGAACAAAGATAGATTCCATTTACAGATGGCAAAAACTGTCAAGTTTTCAAAGCATTGTTAGAGATCAAATTCATATGTAAATAATTAAGTAATACTGATAAAGTACCTAGTTCATAATTAAATTCAATTTTCAAATATTAAAGAAAACGAGGAAACAATAATTGAGTTGAGTTTACACAATAAAATTGGAAAATTTTCCTTAATCTAGTTCATTGAACATAATGATAATGAAAATAAATTATGCAACAATACAGTAATTAAAAAATATTGTACAATACATAATGCTAATGGAAAGAAATTATGCAACAATACAGTAATCAAAAAATATTGTACAAGAGTATTGTGTAGTATTGTGTACTAAGTACATTTTCCTGATAAATGTACAGAAATTGAAAATTAAATATTTCTATTGGAATAAGAGCATAATATAAAGAAACAGATTGGATTCGAATAACTGTGATGTCGCTAGTCTTTGTCATCTGTATAACAAAGAATTAGTTAAAAAGAAAATCATAACATTTTTAATTAAGCAAAGGACATTTTCGAAAGAAAACATGTTGAGTCAAGATGTTAATGTACCTTTCATTTGTCAGCCGACATGTAACAATTCACTATCTTCATTCAATAGGAACTTGTTGTGGATTCTGAGATCACGTAGCATATAGACAATGGTTTCCTTTTCTTGCAAATATTGTTCATATGACATGGGTTTTAAACGAGGAAGTAAATCATGGACTAAAGGTTCCCTGATAGTGCAATGAACAATGTTGAACAATGTTTTTTGTGATAGATTCTATTGTAGCATTTATACAATGTTTGTATACGAAAGGGCAATTATTATTGCATTTTGAACAATAAATTGTTCCATTGTTGATCAGTATGGATGAACTGATTACAGAATTGCATATTGCACAAACAGGCTCAAATGGAGTTGAATAAGAATTTAATGCTTTTAGCATACCTTCAGCCTGTTTATAAAATCTTCATTGTACAATACATAATGCTAATGAAAAGAAATTATGCAACAATACAGTAATCAAAAAATATTGTACAAGAGTATTGTGTAGTATTGTGTACTAAGTACATTTTCCTGATAAATGTACAGAAATTGAAAATTAAATAGTTCTATTGGAATAAGAGCATAATATAAAGAAAAATATTGGATTCCAATAACTGCGATGTCGCTGGTCTTTGTCATCTGTATAACAAAGAATTAGTTAAAAATAAAATCATAACATTTTTAATTAAGAAAAGGACATTTTCGAAAGAAAACATGTTGAGTCAAGATGTTAATGTACCTTTCATTTGTCAGCCGACATGTAACAGTTCACTATGTTCATTCAATAGGAACTTACTGTGGATTCTGAGATCATGTAGCATATAGAATATGGTTTCATTTTCTTGCAAATATTGTTCATATGACACGGGTTTTAAATGAGGAAGTAAATCATGGACTAAAGGTTCCCTGATAGTGCAATGAACAATGTTTTTTGTGATAGATTCTATTGTAGCATTTATACAATGTTTGTATAATAAAGGGCAATTATTATTGCATTTTGAACAATAAATTGTTCCATTGCTGATCAGTATGGATGAACTGAATACAGAATTGCATATTGCACAAACAAGCTCGAATGGAGTTGAATAAGAATTTAATGATTTTAGCATACCTTCAACCTGTTTATAAAATCTTCAAATGTTAATGTATAATATTACATATGAAATTCAAAATTAGCAAAAAGATCATTATTTCTATACTTACGGCATGGTTAGATGTCGTTAGTTTTCCAAGATTCTTAACTGCATCTGTGTTAAGTTCAGTTATGAAAGTTGACTAGGTTGTTCGAAATATTTTATCTTTTACATATGTCCTTTTTGTTATGTTTTTGAAAAGGATCAGGTGAAATTTTCCTTTCTACAATTGTTGTTCCATTGAAGTAAAGTATTGTTCATATGTATCAAACAATTGCAACTGCAAAAGACAAATTAGAATAGTTATATATTGAATTAATACATATTATTTATTAAAAATTAAGTATAAGTGGTATAATAATACATATTGTTGCATAATCATTTTGAGAATCTCCATCTTTGATATGCAATATGTAATACAATCCAACTCTTTTGGCAAGTGTAACAGTTGCACCAATTGTACCAATTGGGTACATTTCTGTTCTTTCTGCAAATTGCTTAATGGTTGTATCTGGAATGAAACAATATTCTTTGTAGACTTCAGGCACAGTGCCTATAATGCTTGATTCATTTTGCGAAATTATTTTATCATAAACACCATGATCATAAACAGTTTTAGGCAGTATTCTGAAATTTGTAATAGATACACTCTTGCCTTGTATAATTTTATGCTCATGTTGTTCAATTAAATGAGCAGATATACTTAATGTTATAGTTATATTTCCTTTCTCATCTGTCAAATCAGCCTGTAATATTCGACGGGCTTTGTTTGTTTTGTCAAGAAATGTGCTATATACGACCATTATGTCTCCGAAAAATCACTGTCCAATAATACGACTATTCAATTATTCAATTGATACTTTAACTGGAGGCAGTTGTTTTTGCCTGTATAAATTGCTTATTTAGATACTTGTATAAAAATTTCTATAATGCTATGTTTTTTTTATAAATTGTAGAGCTATAAATAAATTACAGTATAATATTGCATATGCATACACATACCTTTTCATTGCATATGCATACCTTTTTACTGCATCATTTTGTAAGATGCTTGATTCTCCTCTTGTTGATTCTATCAGACTTGTATTAAAAATAGTAATTGCATATTTCAATACAATTTGAATATTATCATATTTTGCATAAGCAATAAATGAAGAGTTTATGATAACTAACCTATACATATATTGTTGTTCGGTTGCCTATAGGGACTGGCTACCACTGCTTTTTTTACTTGTCCAACATTTTCTAATTTATACAGATTTAGTTGTACATATGTATATTAGTCAATTGTAAAAAGACAATGGATATATAGTGAGCATTAACATTGTAAATTCAGAATCTAATTTATATAGATTTAGTTATACATATGTATATTAGTCAATTGTAAAAAGACAATGGATATATAGTGAGCATTAACATTGTAAATTCAGAATCTGGGCATATTTGTATAGTTATCATAGACATACCTCTTTAAACTCTGTGATTGGGTTGCATCCTCTACTTGACTCATGTTTTCTATATCTTGAGTAGTTATCCTATTGCAATTACGCCATTACTATTCTAAATAGCTATACAAAATATTTTAATTGCAAGAATGTAAGTAATTTGTAACTAGAAAAATTGAATTAAAAAAATGATGGAGATGATTGTGGGCATACTCTTTGGTAGCTTCTTGTTCAATTTTATCTTTGGTGTGGTCAATCAGTTTTCCTTGTTCTTGACTTTTTTGACTTTTTCCTTGTTCTTGACTTTTTTGACTTGTTTGTTCTTTTGAATTTTCATCCGTTCCCCTATTGTTATAAAATAGCAACATATATTTAGTTCAATTTCAAAAACCATATAGAAGCAAAAACTGAACAAGAATATAAAAACCATATAAAAGAAAAAGCAGTAAGTACATACTTTCTTCTTTCATGTTCCATGTTGTTGATATTTTTTCTCATTCGTTTTTGTTCAATTGAAAAGGGGTTTATTGGTAGAATCTGCATTCAAAATTTGCAATTTTGTAACATGTTTCATATGTACATCATAGCTGAAGGATAAGAGATATTGTATCATGATCAAAGAAATATGTATCTAATATGAAAATTCTGTATTGTATATTAGTTACATTTGACCACACATGGTCAATGAATGATTTATGCACACTATTAGTTCTATTGATAAGAAAATGGAGATTGTAATTGTTCATGTAGCTTTCCAGCTCTTTTGTTTTCTGATTGCATTGTAACATATCAATATTGAAGTCGCCCAATATGATTGTGATATCCTTTAAATCTAGATGACATAAAGCTTTTGTAATGACATTCAAAATATTGTTCAAATTTGCATGTGGTGGTGCATATATATTGAGTATTGCAATTTGTGATCCATGAACTATTATTTTTGCCAACAATGCTTCTACAAGATGCTCTTCAAAGTGAGGTTGTATTTAATAGTAAGTATGTGAATAATAGCATTGAATGTGTTCTTATATACCTTGATGAGCTTGAAAAAGTATGTACTTAGACTGATATGTCCATTTGGCAAAGTATACATAAAGTTTTGATTAGAGCTGTAGCAGAGCATAGAATATGCTATGGTCAGACCAGTATGCCCATGAGACATTTATTTCACATTGTTCAATAGGAAAAATTGTCCAAATGTGATTTATTATTGTGTTTCGGCGTGGCGATAACTTGCTAGTTATTTCTTGTAAGTTTTCTATTTCCATGTATTGTACAAAGGTTCTAGTACGAGTTGTTTGTTGTTGGATGTCAATGTTCAAGTCACCAATGACTAAGAAAACACAATTAGTATGTGTAGTTTGTGATTTTGCGTCTCTAATCATTTGTATTATTGTAGATACTTGTTCAAATGGGGCTGCATAGATGTTAATTAAACAGATTGGTTGTTGAAAGTACATGTCTATTAGAGTGAGTTCAGTTTTGTTGTTGCATAATGTTTTTGTTGCTTGGATTGTTATTTTCTTTTCTATACAAGTGAGTATTCCATGTATAGAATGTGTTATTGCAAAGTTGAATGGGAAGAATTGTTTATTTGTTGGAGAGATCTGCAAATGAGTTTCTTGAAAACAAAGAATCATATTGTCCATTAGATCTGTATGATGCACGACATCAGAAATATGTGCATATAGACTACGTGTGTTTAGAGTTGCAATTGATAAAACATTTTTGTTAGTATAAGATATATTTTTCCCAAATTCTAGTTCCCATGTAGCAGTTGTTGTTAACCTTGTCATTTCGTCTAGTACCTTGTCTTTCACATGAAAATGTTTGTGACTTAATTTGCTAAGAAAATATAATGAGTTAATAGTTTTGACATGTGATAGTGCAGTTTAGACTAGATCATGTTTTGTCACGCATATTGGGTCAAATGCAATTTTATCCAATTTCAATCCTTGCGTTTGATGTATTGTTCGTGCACAAGATAATTGTATTGGAAATTGTTTTCGGATTGTTATTTCTAGTTTGTTATGGGACATTGCTAGTGGTTTTGCAATTCACAAGATTGGTGTCCAAGAGGGAAAAATATTTGTTTCATATAGTTCTTTGTATTTGTTTCTTTGTTCTTTGCCAATGTCCGTATATGAAAATTATATCCAGACAACGTCATTAGATGAATAGAATTTGAAAATTCCTTCAACACCATTAACTAATCCATCATTGGTATTATAGTTTTCTGCATATAGTTCAACCAACATGTTTGGTTTCAGTGTAATTGTTGATGGAAATCAAATTGTTTTATCAAAAGCGAAATAGTTTGATCCAATAGTCTCGTAATTGTCAATTGCAGTAAGTAATATTTGTTGTCCCATTGTTCGTGAAAGCATTTTTGCATTATGATTTTGGACATCCTTGTTTCAATAGAAAATGTATGGGAAAGCAGACTTAAAGGAGGGGACCTATGGAAATTGTCATTTATGTATGCGATATCTTTGTCTGTTTGCATATTTAATCTCATCCTATTTAGAATATCAGTGAACAATGGATCATTTTGACTCATTGTTTTGTGTAATTGATAACATTTTATTTTCTCTATCCAAAATTGATATGGAATTGTGTCTTTATTGATTTTTGGACTTTCAAATATAAGAGAGTCTCTAACAGGATTTTCCTGATAGAGATCGCCAGAGAATATCATGTCAACATTCTCGAAATATGAAGTTGGTGTGTGTAAGATTTGTCGAAGTTGCTTATCAACTTGATATAGTGTTGTTGCACGTACAAGTGATGCTTTGTCTATGAGAACTACACGCAATTGTTGGAAATGCTTTGACAATGTGTCTAGTTTTTCATTGTTTAGAGAAGGGAAATTGTCTTTGTTAAAGGGCAAATAGAATGCAGAATGCAATGTCACACCACCAGCATTAAATGCAGCTTTTCCTGTATATGCAGTGATTATTCCTTTTAGTTGTGATGGGTTATAAGGAAATTCCTGATTATGTATTCATACTAATGACTGAAAAATTTCCTTAGCTATGTGTGTCTTTCCTGTTCCTCCACCTCCTGTTAATAGCAAATAGATAATTTCATCTGGCCTATATAGTTTTCTTGTTACAAAATCATCGACTATTTTTGCTTGTCTTGTATTTAATTGTCGCATATAGTTAGAATACTCTTGGTCTTCAAGTACATGTGGTTGCTTTAAAATTTCGTATGGTCTCATAGATCGTGAAGCAAAGTTCTTTGTATCTTGGAAATGCTGCAAATCAATTTGAAAGTCATAGATTTCATATTTTTCATCTATGCATTTAGGTATTCTTGTAGCTTCTGTTTCATTTGATTTTAAACTATTTATGTTGAATAGTTGTTCAGGTTCTGTTTCTATTGTATTGATTGCATCGTCTATGTCACCCCATGTAGGTGTTGTGACAAACTTGAACTTTTGTTCATTTTTCTTAACAATGCTCTCAAATGAAATATATGCAGATTCCCAAGTTGCATGGTGTTGCTTGATTGTAAATTCACTTAGTCGATATGGATAGTATAACATTAGTTGTTCTCTGTAATGATTTTCAATGTCCTTGTATTTGTTATACCTGACAGATCGAATCACGTATGGTTTATTTGCTTTCTTGTGTTTTTGTCCTCTCTTGGTATAACTAGATGCAAATTATGCTAAACATATACCATCAATAGCTATAGGACGTGATATATAGTACTCAATTATTGATGGGCACATGATATCTTCTAAGTCATCTGGTTCCTTTTGCAAGTCTTTTTTATTTTTGAGGACAAATGCACATTCGTTTACAGGAGATGTGTTAATGAAAATACATTTCCGTGAACTAGCGTTTAGTGGGAGCGACAAGACAATATGCATTGCTTGATGTGCAGACATTTGTTGCAATTTCACTAAAGCCTTCCCCAAAGAACTAATGGTATTCGTGATGTCAGTTTTTGTTTTGAAATGATCTTCGCGTATTTTCCTAAATGTTCTTGTAAGGGTTTTATCTTCTTTTGTCATGTAAGAACTACAATACATTGCAACTTCATATGAATCAAGTACAAATTGAAAATCAGTATTTGCAATCCAAATTCTTGGAATATGTTTTGCAAAGTTATTGGTCCACGTGTCAACTGGCTTTCTTTGCAATAATAAAGTTGTTTGATTTAGTGTACATTTTATAGCATGTATGTATTGCTCTTGTGCAAGTTCAAGACTATCTAAAAAGATATCAAATGTATCACTTTCTTCATATATGGTATTGTTAATGGTTTCAAATATTAGTTTTGCATGTGTTTTTGTTTGACTGCTATCAAATTCAAGTGGCTCTAGAATTTTGGTTGTCTTCATTGGTGGTATAGGAAAATTGAATCTGCAATTAGAATTTTTATGCTTGTTGAAACTTTTTGTGTGGGAATGATGTTATAATGCTCTAATCTCTTTTGCAAGTATTGATGAGTTAGTTGACAAGTATTTATCAACAAAATTTTCGATTTCAATTTTTGATTGTTTACCATAGACCAGTGCAGATGCTATCCATAATAAGCCATGTTCATGTTCACTACCTCGATTTTGGAATTCTGTAACATGGAAATAGTCATTGATTTTTCCATAGTACTGGTGATCGTGACATATTAATTGGTGTAGAGTGTCTCTTCTAGACCTATAATAACGTACACAAGTAACAGGGTCATTTCTTATTAATGAGTGCGGCTCATTTTCGTCTAATTCATTTGTGCTTGGTCTTCTAGTGTTTTGTTTTATATGTCTTAATGCACTCATTAGAGGATCCCAAAGATGCTCTACACTACTAAATGACACAAAGAAAGTGGTTGGGCCTAGCTGTCGAATCATTGCATAGAGTTTGTTACGCATTTGTTGATGGTAGTCTGGTGAAGTACAAATTGTCTTTAGGTCCATGTACCCAATTTTAGACTTTAAAATACGATCCAAATTTGGTTTTGAATTTACATCTTTTGCAACCAGTTTCCTTCCCTTTAGTTGGCCTTTTCTAATCCTAATCCACATTGTGTTCAAAACCTGATTTATGATAATGCGAACTGCTTTATAAAATAGATTAGTCGTATGGTAAGTAAAATCATGGTTTTTGTGCATCACCTCCCATTGACAAATCTTTTGATATGTAAATTTTTGTAACATATCACTTGGTTGTTTGTTGCCATAGAAGAGTGATGAGAAACTCATCTCCTCTAAGTACTTATCTTTGAAAATCCCTAATGGCATGTATCCCGTAGCAGGTGCAATATTAATTTTTTTATTTACAAGATCATGGAAAGTATGTGCATCAATGAATCCATGAACCAATGTTTTTGTGGATGGTTCATGAATATCTTGGTTATCATTTTCGCTATTTTCAGCTTCAGCTGAACTTTTGTATGTTTCTTGGTTTCCTAGAAATGCTTATTTCCAATTTTCATTTATGGTAGCATTTTCTAGCTTATAAAGCAGTCTTTTGCACAATTGTTTTAATGCTTTCATGACTTTGTGCACTTGAACTCGACCAAATGCATAAGCACTTTTGAATCTTAAACTTTTTTTGAGAACAATTGCCACTGTGTCAGTCTCTCTTCTAGTTCGAGGCAATGTAGACTGAATTCTAGAAATGTTAGTAGGCACATTAATGACACCCCCAGTTAACCCTAGTTGAGGCTTTTTATGTTGATGGCCCATTTCCTTTATTTGCAAGAAGGGCAGTCTTAATGCAACTAGTCTTTCTTCTAGTTTAGTTAGTTGTGTAAGTGTATTAGTGGCATTGTTTCTTCTTATTTGTTTAGGAACTGCAAATTTAGGGATTGTGTCATTTTCAATTGCTTTTTTGTAATGTTTGCAAATGTAGGTATTTGTACTATCATAACTTGTACTGTTAACAAGACTCTTTGATGGTTTTTTACAAGAAACATCTCTTTTGAAAAACGTTCTTTCGCAACATGAACAGTAAAAAATATGAGTATCACTTATCTGTGTTCGATATTCATGTTCAAAGGTTAATGTTTTTGTTGATTTTTTCATTGGCGTTGCTTGGCTTAATGTATCAGTTATTTTCGATCTCTTTCTATGTCCTAAAATATTCTTTGATGTTGTAGATGCATCGAGTTCTAAATTTTCTATTACTAGCTCTTATTTCATTGTCTCTGTGTTATATACAAGTTTCATCTTTTGTGTTTTCTTTTTTTTTTCGTATAATGACTTTCAGTGCATGCAAAGATAGCCTTTTATTTTGTTTTTTTAAGAGAGAAGTACTTATAATTTTTCATTGTGACATGTACTTGATATGTTTTTTCAGCTACCTAAGTGACTGAAATTTGATTATGTCACTAATATCTTCTAGATCTTCTACAACTACTTCTTGTTTCATTTTCATTGTGTTATATGCAAGTCGTATTGTTTGTGTCGGCAAATTTTTTCGAATGATGTGCTTCAACACATGCAAAGATAAACCTTTGTTATCCTTGTTGAAGTAACAAGATTGTTTCAATTGACCCTTGACAAGTTGATGTTTTGCTTTAGGTTGTGTTTGAGTATTGTTTTTGGTGAATGTGCTATTTGCAACATTACAGTGTTCTTAGTATTGATATTAATTATTGGATCATAGTCTCCTTTATAGAGCAAAGGTTCAAAGTGCCCATTAAGAGGATCTTCGTCATGGAACAATATATCAATATTGTTTGTTGCAATCGTTGAATTAAAGTGAAAATAAATTCTCATATTTTTTTGGACCAAACTCTAATTGGAATTTTTAACCAATTCGATAGCCAATGTATGTAGAAAATATCTCCCCATAGGCCTCTAGATTCTAGTGGGATATGAGTTGATGCTGACCTAGACATTTTGTCCAAATACAATTTGCGATTGCTAATAATGTGCATTTCTTTTAACGACTCTTCGTGCAGTTCATGTTCATAAGACAAAATTGCCTCTTCATCTTGTTTCTCTAGGCACTTTCTAAAGTACTCTATTGTTCCCGTCCTTAATTCTATAGATGTGTATCTATAATGTATTAAAAGTTCTAACGTATTAAACAAACAGTCTCCAGCCAAACATAGGAAATTCTTTACGCAAGTGAGATTATGCTTTGCCAAGACATAGGTCAATTTATCTTTTTCAGGTGAGGAAAACATAATAACATTTGATTTTCTCATTTTTTCATGCAAGGTGTTGCTTTCTTGTCTAGAAACCAAAGGTTCAAAGTGGCCGTTGAGAGGATTCTCGTCATGGAATAAAATGTCACAGGTATTTGTTGCAAGACTTGAGTTAAAGTGAAAATATGCTCTTGCATTCATTTTGGACCAAAATCTAATTGGAATTTTCAACCAATTTGATAGCCAATGTATACAGAAAATATCTTCCCATAAGCCCCTAGATTTTAGGGGGATATCATGTGATGCTGAACTAGTCATTTTGTCTAAATACAATTCATGACTGCTAATGTTATGCATTTATTTTAGTGATTGTTCATGTAGTTCATTTTCCTAAGATGAAATTGCTTCTTCATCTTGATTTTCTAGACATTTTCTAAAATATTGTATTGTTCCTTTTCTTAACTCTATTGATGTGTATCTAAAACATAGTAAAAGTTCTAAACTATCAAACAAATAGTCACTAATCGAGTATAAAAAATTGTTGACACGCAACAGGTTATGCTTTTCCAAAACTAATGTCAACTTGTCTTTTTCAAATGACACAGACATAATGATTGTGTACCTCTCAATAAGTTTTTTACTGTTTACTGAACGGCTGAGATTGCAAATGTCACTGAAACTTCCCACTGAACTACTGAAACGGCAAATGTGGTCGTGATGCAAGCTGGTTAAAAAGTAAAGATCCAAGAACAGAAATGTTAATAATTAATACATAAATTAAACAATAAAGATCCAAGAACAGAAATGTTAATAATCAAGACATAAATTAATAACTGTAAACAATATAGAGTCCAGAAAATTGTAAATGCCAATACTAATTGTTTAAGAGAAAAATTGCTCATCACTAGTATTAGTTTTGATGTCTGGTCTAACAACAAAGTCTTAGACATAATTATGACTAATAGTCAATGCACAGAAGCAGTAAAGTGAAACATTAACTAGTTTTGATGTCTGGTCTAAGAAGAAAGTCTTAGACATAATTATGACCAATAGTCAATGCACAGAAATAGTAAACTGAAACATTAATTAAGCGTTGAAATAATTCATAAATAGCTTTGTATCATATATTTCACCATGTATAGCAACTCCAAGGTGGAGATCGATTTATGCTACATAGTGAGCAAACATACTAGTTACTATTAGTTAAGGTCTATGATGTCTAGATGTTCTCCTTGCTAGTTTTTTTATGATATTAATGAAAAAATAGACATAATTATGACTAATAGTCAATGCACAGAAGAAGTAAAGTGAAACATTAACTTGTTTTGATGTTTGGTCTAAGAAGAAAGTCTTAGACATAATTATGACCAATAGTCAATGCACAGAAGCAGTAAACTGAAACATTAATTAAGCGCTGAAATAATTCATAAATAGTTTTGTATCATATATTTCACCATGTATAGAAACTCAAAGGTGAAGATCGATTTATGCTACATAGTGAGCAAACATACTAGTTACTACTGGTTAAGGTCTATGATGTCTAGATATTCTCCTTGCTAGTTTTTTTTCTGATGTTAATGAAAAAACAAGAGTTTATCCATAACAAATGTATGTGTGTAGGACCTAGTTACAAACAAATATTTCAAATACTATGAGATAGAGAGCGATTAGAAAGCAATGACTAGGAATAGAACTCAAAACTATTTGACCGAGACATAGATAGAATTGATGACAGAAACTACGCATGAGGAGAAACAGGAGTGGCATAAATGTGTAATATGCATTGCACAAAACAAGGCAGGGGCCAGATTCATTTGATCCCATGCCCATAATGCTGCACTGAGAAACCTAGTGTATAAGACATCTTTATGGAATTTACAACAAATTGTTTTCCTTCATTTCATACATGCTTAGTGTTCATTTCTTGCAATTTGTGTTTAAGGATAGTTTGCCTGAATTAGTTTTTAGCATAGGCCAGAATAGGCTATGCGATTTAATTTCCTATGATTACATATTGAAGATTACGAGAACCAAGGTTGAGGATATAATTTCTGGGATTTATGCATATGTTTACCCAACAACAACCGACAAGAGAAAGTCACCACATCTAACACATGCAAAAGTTGACTGATCCAAAAGGTTAAATTGATCCAACAGTAAAGAAAGTAACCATAATTGCAGGAGCAATGGTAGGATTGCCAAGGGCATGAGCACTAATTAAAGAAAAGGAAACTATTGCACTGAGAAACCTTGGCATGCGCCTATCAAAAGAATTGGATTGAATGTCAGTTTCGCGAGCTATATAACAGATGATGGGCATCATTTTGCCTGTGATAATTCCAAGAATGTTCCTTATCATGTCATTTTTGTCATTGATAAATCGTGGTACATAGGTAGTATGGGAACTATCAAACCTAAATGTGGCAGACATTGATATGAAAGAACATCTCAAGCTCTAGGCTCGGTCTGTGGCTTCAACTCTAAAATGAAATGTTGTTGTGCTCATAATGATCACATGCCCACATTTCTGTTTAAATGGCAGCCTTTTTCATGCAGTAAAAGTAAAATATATTTTTTGAAATATTACTTGCCTATTTCATCTGATTGATCTCAAATAGGTTTCGAGCTAAAACATAACAAAAGTGGATATGAAACAGCTTATTAAGCTCTGGGCTTGATGTGTGGCTTCAACTCTGCAATGAAATGTTATTGTGCACATCATGTCAACGTTTCTATCTAAATAGCATCCTTTGTCATGCAATATAATCAAAGTTGTGTATTTTTGGATGGGAGGATAGGCTTTGCCATAGATTTTCAATCGTGTATCTCAATTGTTAGGATTTTGTTTCTAAATATACTATGGTTTTTTCTTGCTCGCTTCCTATCTTAACCACTTCATGGCTGGGCTGACAGGGTGGGATCAGAGATTTCCAATTTACAAACACACTTAGATCAATAATGGTTTCAATGATAATTGTAGTAGTTCATCACCCAGTGGTTTGAATGGCATCTCCAATATTGCAACAAGCAGTGCAATATGAGTTGTAATAGGCGAAAATCCTAGTAAACGAAGATTAGTCGTAGTAATCTCATGCAGAAAAATCAGGCCAAGGCATACCTCAAGCAACGACTAAATCTAAATATGTGATTTGATTGAAGCACATTGCAAACTATGCTCAATTCATGAAAGATCATGTAGTCATTGTTAAATTTCTAGATATATGGCACCCGTAATGAGCTCACATAAATGGGATCAACGCTCATTATAATACCATGAAATAGGAGAATATGCCCTATTAGGGAAAAAACTGAAGATACAGGGCAAGAATTTTGCAGATGTAGTCTCCCTAAGGCATGTTATTCAGATGCACATGGGGTAAAGAAAAACCTGAGGGTATTTATGTTTATCTAAAAGATCCTTTCTAAGGTCCAAATAAACTACGAACGACTTAAGATGGTTTATTGGGTCAAAAGCGCAAAGCGCCAAGTTTACCTTTAAGAAGCATATCTTTGGTTTAAAGATGGCCAACAGGAAACCATCCCTAGTCATATAAACACCTTGAAAGAACTGATGCAGTTGGATGAATTACACATTGAGTTTGAAAATCATTATGACAAAGCAACGTTATTGCATAAATATTCCCATATATTATAACAAAATAGTGTTCAGTCTCATTCAAGTCCCTTCACAATCCAAATGGAACATGATCTCAACCCTCATGGCAGAAGAAAAATGAATAGTAAAAGAGAAGGTCAAAGAAAGTCTCTTCTTAATAAATATAGCATCACTAAGGTAGAAAAACTAAAGGCAATAACAACAAGAAATCAAATCAGGACATGGAGTTTGGGATAGCAAAATATGAGAAGTTGGTGTGAAATTGATAGGGGAGTCCAGCCTAACTCTACCTTAAAAGAAAGAGGGTGATAGTAAATATCTTGGATAATTGATTTTATATGGGAGTCCAATGGAAACCTAACAAAGGCAGAGCCCATTACCTTATGCTTAGCCTCAAGGATGAAGGGAGAAGTTGGTTTAATGGATTGAGAAGAGGATAAATTGGCTCTTTTCCAGGATTATTGGATGCCTTCTTTAAGCAATGAGCATTGGGCGCAAAATGACTATGGGAAATGGAGCTCCATGTTCTAACAAATAAAATGATATTGTGATACCATGAGACACATTGAAAAGATTTCCACACCAAATTAGCAATATTTCATTATAACAACCAAGAAGAACAAGGCAAATACGATCATCCTATTGAAAATGGGATTGAATCAAGTCTTCAAAATGCTGAAGTGTGTGTTGAATCATCTCCAAGTTTAGAAGAAGCTTGTGTTGAAGAACAAGTTTCTACCATCATATAAGAGTTTCTTATTAAAGAATTTCTGGATCTGAACAACAAGGTTAATGTATTTATATTCCCCACAAACCCAATCATTGAAGACATTAGATTTCAGTCACTTGGATGGAGAGGAGATCAACATTTTCAACCATCCAGAAGATGAACAAAGTGTTGTCTACCAAAAAAATAGTGCAGAACATATTTGTGATTATGTTGATTTGGTGAAATTTTTAGATCTGGGCAAAGAGTACATCAGCCCACTGCGACAGAATATTGACAAATCTTGTAGCATTTTTTCTTTATTTGCAGGTTCAAAGGAAGACATGGTCATTGTTCATGTGCTTGGGTGCATTTTATTCAATAAGCTGATTTTTGATATATCTCTGTTATATATGGCGATCAAGCACGAAGGGAGAAATGCATGGATTGATGCTTTCTTGAGGTGGTTGCACTGGATATTTGATTCAACTAGAAAATTGCCACTTCAAGTAAGCTACAGTAGAGTAGAAAATGAATAAGCCCACTTGGGCATTAGCTGCAGTATTTTGTTTTTGTCTTCGGTCGATGCCTATGTACAATGAGATTCTGGAGCTCTCGCATCCTCCCAGGTGGACCACGTGTCCTGTATAGTTGGAGCCAACTGTTACCCCTTCTACATCAGTGTGGTACCTAAATGAAAAATTTTAGGAGCATTTAAAGACCCACATTATGTGGCTCTCATACAATTGAGAGGGACCAACATTGTGAAGGAAATATTCCCTATCAAAGGTATGGAAATGGTGAAATATCTCCTTCAACTCAGGCTTCTTACATAAAAATTCAGGATAAAAAGCAAGAGTACATCCATGTTTGATGACCTTGCCAGGAAATAGAAGATATTGATGCAATTATTATAGCATAATCTGTATAGGGCTATTCATCTCAAAATAATTGCAGGGAATTAAAAATATCTTCTGGTTATGTGGTTTTAGAACCCTAAGCACTTAATGCCAAACACAAATAGTGCCCAAAAACATCATAAGATCAGGGCTTCCTCTTTGAAGAACCTCTGTATGGTGTAACCTACAAAATCGTTTACTTGGTTCCAAGTAATATGGTGGGACACTCAGTTACAAGTAATATAGTGCGACATCCAGTTACTATTTGAAGAACTAAAAACAACCCTAGAAAATACAAAGGTTGTAATGGAAGAATGTAAGTTACCGAGGTTTTTGCCCCTTTGAATTTTTTGCACCTTATGCTTAGCCTCAAGGATGAGGGGAGAAGTTGGTTTAATGGATTGAGAAGAGGATAAATTTCCTCTTTTGTAGGATGATTGGATGCGTTCTTTTGGCATTGGGCACAAAATGACTATGAGAAATGGAGCTCCATGTTCCAACAAATAAAATGATATTATGATACCATAAGACACATTGAAAGGACTTCCACACCACTCTAGCAATATTGCATTATGATAACCAAGAAGAACAAGAGAACTACGATCATCCTATTGAAAATGGGATTGAATCAAGTCTTGAAAATGCTGAAGTGTGCGTTAAATCATCTCCAAGGTTTTCACCCCTTTGAAATTTTTGCACCTTATGCTTAGCCTCAAGGATGAGGCGAGAAATTGGTTTAATGGATTGAGAAGAGGATAAATTGCCTCTTTTCCAGGATGATCAGATGCCTTCTTTTGGCATTGGGCACAAAATGACTATGAGAAATGGAGTTCCATGTTCCAACAAATAAAATGATACTATGATACCATAAGACACATTGAAAGGACTTCCACCATTCTAGAAATATTGCATTATGATAACCAAGAATAACAAGACAACTACGATCATCCTATTGAAAATGGGATTGAATCAAGTCCTGAAAATGCTGAAGTGTGTGTTAAATTATTTTTTTCATCTGACCAACAAATGCATATACGATGAAGAGGTTGGAGGAGCCTTCTATTTTTGAGGCAGCATATGCAAAGTACGATGTTATGGGCGAAAAAATTATAGCTCTCTAGTGGTTCCTATGTTGAATCCTAAAATTGAGATAAAACAACAGTAAAGGCTTTCGCTGATTTGTTGATTTTTTATTCCTTTTATTTTCCATACTTGAGATGCTTACTGTAGTTTCCAAATTCATGGATGAACTAAGTAAATATTTGAGAGGTTCTATAAACCCTGAAGGCTCATAAACGATAACCTTTTCCCAAAGTTGACAATCGAGACTTGCGGAATTTTACTTTATTGAGTGTGTTTTTACCATAAACTATGACCTTTGCCCTGAATTTGACAAAACAGAGGTTTGGAATTTTAGTGAATATGTTTTATGTTTTTTTTTAATCGAGTAAAAATATTTAGAAATTAAAAGCTCAATCATAGATCCTAGATAGTTAGATGTTTTAAAGATTGTTGCAGTGATTGGGTTGATTCTGCCAGGGTAGTTTTGTAGCAGATTACAAAAGAAGAAATAAGTTTCAACTTACTGCCGGCAGTTGGCAAAGGTATAAGCTGTGGACAAGCTTGCAACTGATGAAAGTATTGAAAAATATCAGAATAACGTTGTTGAATTCTTCCAAAAATAAAAAGGCGCCTTTACGTGAGCTTCTCTAAGGCAGATTGAAATCCTAAGGAAATATAAGTATAATAAAGCTCTATGATGTCTGTTGCAAGAATGGACCAGCATATGGATATACCATGAACAGGAGAACCAGCACATGGATATACCATGAACAGGTGTGATGAGATGCCATGGAAATAGGTTCAAAACCTATTATGTAATTACTTATCGATACAAGTTTGCAAGTGATGAAAGTATTGAAAAATATCAGAATAGCGTTGTTGAATTCTGTCAAAAAGAAAGAGGTGGCTTTGACAATATTTTTGCTCGTACAATTCTAGAGCATTTTCTTAAAAAGAGAGAGTGGACCTAGTTGATGGTTTTGCTTCAATTGCTTGATGTTTTGAGGTCAATGAAAGAGATTTCTCTGTGGGAAGTAACAGAGGTCCCAGATTTCTCTTGGTTTTAGTATTTCTCTACTATTTCATCCCTGAATACTGGTGGTTTATGGGTAGCATAAGATAAGCTTAACTATGTAACACCAATGTTATGGAACAACTTATCTCTGTAATTGTGTACAGCTTTAAGCTTGATAGCACGTACATTAGTAGAAGCATAGTTCATTCCTAACCTAGTTTAAATTGTAGTCTTGTTATCTAGCTTTACAAAATTATAAAAACAAAACACTTAATCTCGTTTTACAAAAATAAATCATTACAGATTCTCAGTCGTATTAGCCAATGAAGGTAAAACCTTCATGTATTATAGAATTTTTGGTCTTCGATTTCTCAAAACTTTGGAGATACTTTGAGGAAGCAAAGCCAAGGCCTTCAAGGTATCTATGGATCTGGCAACATACCTTACAATGTTTGCAAGCCAGCACATTTCCTTCAAAGAAGCATTTGGACATGGCACAAATAACAAAGATGAGATGTGTGCTACATGGTTTTTCTCAAAAATTGCATTGAACAGGAATATCGAGTCCTTTGATATTGGGAAACACCAGGCTATTAACAGACTGGGAAAATCGAACTAATAGTTTGAATAAGTCAACTCTTATCTCTATAATGGAATAAGTCAGAGAAGAAAGAAACAAATTTGAAATTTTATTATTTCAACATGTAAACAAAGAGCTAAATGAGACAACTGATAAATTTTCTAATGAAGACCTAGGATTCCAATAAAGCAAGTTGATGATAATAGAAACAGACAAGAGTGGATGTCACAACGTAAAAGCCTAAAAGATCAGAAACACAGAGATAGCACACTAACCTAATTCAATTACACGATGTAGAATTCTTCTGATCAACATAATCCCTCCTGTCTTTCAAGATTGTCTACACAAATCGCAAATACAATATTCTTCTGAAAACTCACGAAGACATGAAACATAAACACAGTATTCTACTGAAAACTCAAGAAGACATGAAACATTCACGATATAGAATCTGACCATTGCACTAATATATTATATAATAACACACATTGACCATTTCACTGCACTATATAATAACAGTCACGTATGTAATCTAACCAAGTGAAATGTGTTAACAAAAACATTAGCAACTAACATGTACCTACAAAATATTATATATGACGTGATTTGTGTTCACCTCTATCAAATCACCTTCATCAGCTCTTATGTATCTTAGCGAGCCCAACAGATGTCATATGCTTTAGACCTCTGTCAAATCACCTTCACCAGGTCTTATGTATCTCAGCTAGCCCAACAGATGTCATATGCTTTAGACACATGTCCAGTCTGTTTCCATCTTTAATAATCTCAGCTACAACACATTCAAGCCCTGGTACAGAATAGAGTATAGACTACCGTACAGGTCGAGAATATATTTCCGCACAGACACACATGGGGCAACCAATATTTTCTAGTCTATTGACCCATTAATGCTTTTAATAGTACTACTAACCATGCCATCGATGATCAATACTTGTGCCCACTTGCAACTATTAAAATTGTGCAGACCTCGAAGATTGCGTCAGGGTCGCCTCCCCCATTTTCCAGCAGCTCTGACTCCGGAGTGTGAACCCAACTGGGGGACAAGACAGGGCCCAAGGTACTACCTTCTCCTTTCAAACTCTTTATCACGCCCCAAAGTTCGAGTTAGAGTTGGGTGCCAAAATTTTGAAATGAAATCTGGTTGGGCAATATGAGTTTATCCCACCTGGTTCACGATCTTTCAATGATGAAGTTGCAGATTCTGCTCAGGATGGCTGGTTAGTATATTTTTTATTTCTTCTATGGTTTTATCAAATTATGTATACATTTCTAGTTTTATTCTCTCTCTTTCCGTTGTCCATGGAACCTGCGCCGACAAGAGGCTTGGAGTGGGTGCTTCAACAGCGTTTGCGATGCCAAGGAGAGCGAACATCAGAACCACAACGTATGCAGTTTCCACTGCAAATGTGGAGGCCTTCATCGCTATTGTCGTTGTCATTATAGGTTACGAAATTGGAGAGAATCAATAAAAAGTTGAATCACGACGCAAAGCAAAGCACCCAAATCCACGTGCTAACCTCCAACAACCTTTGGGACAAAAATGCCTAAAATGGTGAAACTTCAATTGAATTGTTGGAACAAAAATGCCTAAAATGGTGAAACTTCAATTGAATCGTTCAAATAATGATGTAGATATCCTAGCAAGCCGGACGTGTGCCATAACTGGTTCGTTAGCAGTGAACAACCGAAGACTCGGAAGATTCTGTCTTGATACATAAACACAATATGGCATCACCATGCAAGATCTGAAGCTGCCTTTGTGGTTGACAAGAGGTATCAGCTAAAATGAGTTGATAGTTTTGAAACCAACCCACAAGCCACTGCTATGATGCTGGGAAATTAATATTAAATAATAATTGGGCGATGCAGATTTTGACAATAGAATGCTCAAAATTATTGTCTTCAACTTGCAGAAAAAAACAAAGGCCTTCAAAGACTCCCGGCAGAATGCGGGTTGCCAATAGATTGCTCTCGTTCATCATTAGATTCATTGAAAAATTCTGCTATTATAATACTTGTAGCAAGCATATCAATACACAATCTATGTCAAATAAATGCAGATATTAGTATTTGTGAAACCCACTAGGTAATACATGTGCACAAATTCATAAATAATTGTTAAAAAAAGGAAATAAAGGTCGCAAAAAGCATGGGTGCGGCTATGCTAAGTTTAACAGTTGCTTCGATTATCGCAAATGCATTACCAAGAATAAGGGCTTGAATTGTTTTATTCACATAAATTGTTAAATCCTTGTCCTGTAAATCATCTCATGCAGAAAGTAAATTGCAACGGATTTAGCACTAAGAACTTTTGTCTAATTGTTTGAAGTAATAAAAATTGGTGATTTCCAAGTTTCAAATCTCATTCAATGAAATTTTGGCCATGCTCATTTAAAGCTCAGGAAAAAAAACAAAGGCCTTTAGAGACTCCTAGCAGAATGCTAGAGGGCAAATATATTGCTCTCGTTCCTTCATTGAATGAAAAAATTTCCTCACTGGTATTGGCAAAAACTATTATTAGTATTTGTTTTGAGTTAATAAAAAAGTCGTCCATGTATGTGATTATGTTTGTTTGTTTTAATTTAAGATCATTGCTGCCATAATAACATATTTAAGGTTTCTATTCTTGCATTATGTGCAATTGATTAATTGAATTTCATACACACACATATATATGAAATTTTTTTTTATATATAAATGAACATAATAGACTAGTCTTATATTTATAAAGTGTATATTATAATATTATAATATAAATTTTATTATTTTAAATATTTCTTTTTAAATATATATTAAAAAAAAATTATGATCACTTTTTAATATGTTTAAAAATAAACACTTTATATTTTTATTACATATATCATGAATTTGTATATTTTTTATTTCAAAAATAATAAAAATGAATTGTGTCTTATGGATAATATATTAATTAAGAGAAAAATACAATATGATAATTTAATTTTATTATTAATTAGCCAATATTAAATATTGAATTATTACTAGCTCAATTGAATTTTATACCACTAGTGTCATTTTTATATATTCTTTGTATTTTTTTTGTAATAAACAAAATATTCATACATTACTAATATTATTAAATAAATATTTTTTCAATAAATAGTGTCATATAAAAAATAATATACTAATTAGTTCAATTTATTTATTACTATTAATCAAAATTAGAACCAAATTATAATTAAAATAATGGTTTTAAATATTTTTAATTTTGATCTCACATTATAGATTATTGTACCTATATAATTTAAATGGTTGATAAATGCCAATAAGCATCAATCTATGATAGACATCAAAATGCTTATCTAGTGATATACCTTACATTACAAAAATTAAAAGTATCATAAACAATCAACTAAATCAATTATAATTATGTTTTAAATTACTTTATTAAATATTCATATTCTGTAAATATTCTTTACCTGTAAATAGGACTTGTTATAGTATCATGAGCCAATAGGATGATTTATCAATACCACATGCCCTAGAAAACCATAACTTATTTTACAATCAAAATATTTTATTCATTTAATTTTGTAGCGTTTTTTTAATTAAATGACATGATGAACTCATATCCAATATATTTTTGTAATGTTCTTGTGCTTGCATGAATTAAATGACATGATGAACTCATATCCAATATATTTTTGTAATGTTCTTGTGCTTGCATGAAGAGGCTACCAAATTTTGATGCAACAAGAGTGTACAAAGCATACAAATTTCGAGAATGCATGTTTGTTCTCATAAATGTGAGCGCATTCCTTTTTTACGAGCTTATCACATGTCCTAGGAATGTGCACATGTTATTTAAATAATGACATGCATGCATTATTAAAAAAAAATGCTTTTCTGTTCCTTTGTGCATAAAAAAAGAGTAAGGGCTTCATGAAAGGGAGAGAGATATGGGAAGAGGGAGAAAGAGACGAGGAAAGGGAGGGAGAGAGGGAGAGAGGGAGAGAGAGAAACATGGAGTGAGAGTGAGAGAGAGAAAGGGATAGGGAGAGAGGGAGAGGGGGAAAGGGATAGAGAGAGACAAGGTGATAGAGTGAGTGGGGCGGTTAAGGAGAGAGAAATAGAGATGGGGGGATTAGGGAAAGGGGGGAGAAAGAGAGAAGGGAGGAGGGGAACAGGGGGGGCAGGGGGCAGGGGAGATAATTGCAGAAGCCAGAGGAACTAGGCCATATATACGCTATTTGGTATGATTCTACCAACATCTATTTGTTAGGAGTCTCACTACTCGATTGTGCATGACCATTTAGTCCAGAATCACACAGAAAATCTACATAGTTGACAGACTGCACTTACTGCATGCATCTGTCGAAGAAATAGATAAAAGGAAGGATGGATGTGAGGCATGGAAGTTAGAGGGTGCTTCAGTATGAACCAACTACAACTTCTCTATTTAGATCTCTTACCTCTCGGAGGGCACAACAAGCCAGGTGGGAGAACCTAAGCTAGATGCCTCCAAGGGTAAAGGCATGCACCCATCCTCCAAACTAAAGTGGTGTGATTTTATAAAGTAGGAGGGCCTCTGTGGTTCTATTGGATTGTGTTAAACATATTGCTCACACGTATAAAATGATGCATTCAATGAATTCCCCCCATTATGATAAGTATCGGGATTTCCCCTTGTGGGGAAGATGTCATGGGATGAAGCACAAGCAGGCTCATAAAAAACAAAATGGAGAGGAATGAAAATCACTCGACCAGCAAGAACTTAAATTCAAGAAAGAGAAGTTGAGATTAGGGAATTGCAAGAAAAGGAAAAAAAAATAATTACACAAAAGTTTAGAAGAGGCGGCGTGTGAATCATACTCTTCACGTTCCCATACAAGACTCGAGGTAGAGGATCGAAGAGATGACTCAACTCCTAAAAGTTGCCTTGTACCTCACCAATTAGTTATGGCAGAACCTAATACTCGCTCGCAAAGAAGGAGCCTTTATCACTAATGAACTAATCAAAATTGGCAACACTAACAAAATCACATCTTACCACTAACAAATTTTAAAAGAGAGAGACAAAGAAAGAGAGGCGGGATTGATTCAATTGCAAATAAATCAAGTTTTGGTGTAGATGGGTTCATTTTTAGGCGTCTGTTTCATCTAGAAGTCTCTTTTTATTTGGGTCAGTATAGAGCTACGACTGTTCATCCTCTCTCTTACCTAAGGAAAGAACAATAAGAATTAGTGAATTAGCTTACCTTATCAGATTGAATATGCTTATAAAGCTAATCTAACATATCTCACGTATAAGTGACAATGTAACAATGTTGAATGATAGAAAATGTGAATAATAAGAATGTAGTCACCTGTCCCGTGGGTATGTGTTTAAGGAAAAAAATTCCTTTTCTAAACACCGCTTCATAACCACGGTCTTCCAATACTGCTACGGAGAAAAGATTCTTCTTTAGGCCTGGAACATAAAAAACATCTGCTAGTCTGAGATAGGAGCCATTCTCCCTCTGAAAGGTAACTGTACCTATTTCGGTATCGTTATACCTCTCGTCATCTCCAAAATCTATGTTCTTTTGGAGGTCCTTCTCCTCCAAGTCATTGAAGAGATCTCTATTCCCCATCATATGGAACGAGCCCCGCTGTCTAGATACCACATGCATCCCATTACAGTGTTGGCCATGCATGCAATGAGAGTAAAATCTAGCTCAAACTATGAAGCCAATGCTTCACCTACTGCAACTGCAGACTCCTTATTTCTTTCCTTCTTCTATGGACAATTTGTAGCATAGTGCCCATGCTCGTGACAGTGAAAACATCTGATCTTGAACAAGTCTTTCTTGCCCGCTTCGCCTTGGGATTTCTTTCCCTTGGCCTTATTTGCCTCACTGACCAAGGAACATTCTTCCTCGTAATTATTCTTGGATGAGGATCCATCCTTGGTATTCCGCCTGAATTCTTCTTGTACCAAATCTGACCAAATTCGCTCCCAATCTGGTAACTTCTCCCTCCCATTCATCGAGTCCTTGTAACTATGCTAGCTCTTGGGAAGGCCTAGAAGTGTTAGGCTCACCAAGTCATCATCTGCTACAGTCACACCAACACTTCCAAGCTCATCTCGACATTGAGTGAACTTCGCCAAGTATGTTGGTATCGTCTTGCCCTCCTCCTTCTTGATTTTCCTGAGCTTGTCCTTCAGTGCCAACTTCCTTTGGACGCTTTTGTTTTGAAATCGATCTGTCAAGGCCTTCCACATTGCATATGGAGTCACCTTGACATGGAGACTCGAGACAATGTGATCTTGAACTCCCTCTATTAAGATCCTCCTCGCCCTTGCTACCTTCTTTTGCCAAGCATCAAGAAGAGCGACGTCTGCTGCTGCGGGCTTGGGAATATCATTATCAATGAATTATTTCAACGTGCTATCCTCCAGAACTTCCTCCATTCTATATTTCCATGCAATATAATTAGGACTACCCTCAAGTGCATATTCCAATCTTAATCCATTGAAATCCATATTGATCCACTTGTCGCACCAACGAAAGTATCTGCAAGTTTGAATATTGTTCAACACAAACTCAATTTCTTCTCCACTATAGTGATTTCTGGCACTGTGATACCATGTAGAAATTATACAAACAATGTTTATACCAATGGATTCAATCCGATCATGCATATACTAAAACAAGATACTGAATCCTTCTACAATATTTGTGGAAAATAAACACGATCACACAATCACACCAAGTAAGAGAAAGAAGCAAATCAATCGCACAAAACATATATTTTTCCTAGGGAAATCTTGCTGCTAAAAACCCCTCTATCTCTATTGTATAATGAACCAAGGAATCATGAAACAATACAATGCATATGTGTTCACCACAACCTCATACACTCTACCAATTGTCTCACACTAATCCGGACAAAATTGGACCAATACTTAGCCAATTTCTTGCCTCTACTCAGCTTGCCTTGCTAGCGAAAATCCTATAGGATTAAATCCCTATTAATTTGGAAACTCAACCTTCCTTGACTACGCAATACATCATTGGCATCCTATGGTGTATATAATTGTGCCCTGGAAATTTGCTATAAATACAACTGATAGATAAATTCCCTTTAACCTCTGTCTCAACTGGGTCTTCACCAGAACTAACATGCATGCAACTATTAATAGTAAATCATTAGTCACTTGACAGATCATTGCATGTGAATTAAATATGATTTAATTCACTTGACCTCTCACTAGCACAACAATCAATTAAAACTAGTTAGAATGACTTTAACTCACTTAATTGAGTTAACTGATTTCTCATGCATTAAACTAATACACTAACTACAACTTGGACTCTAAAACAAATATAATCACTCTACATGCCTCACCAACCACCCTCAACTCGAATTTCATGAGTTAACTGGGTCTATCACACTCAATTAACTATTACAAATGATTATGAGATAATATTACAATTAATACTCTATTGGCCCATTAATACTCTTAAGAGTACTAATGGGCATGCCTATGCCATGCCACCCATGCCATACTTGCCGTCCTCCTCACCTTCAGCCGGTAAATCTCCAGCCACCGAAAATCTGATCCCATCAATACCTGTCCCCACTTGCAGCGATTAAATTGTGCAGACCCCGGAGACCACTTTCCGTCCTCCTCACTTCCACTATGATTTTCTTTTGCATTTTCCTACCTTCCCTTTCACATTTTCTAAGTTTTTAGACTTTTAAAAGAAAAAAAGAAATTAGAAAATGGTAAACATTCTTATTCCACTATGATTTTCCATTTTCTTTTATTTTTTTCTTACCTTACTATATATTTATGTAAATAATTTTTCCTTCTATAAACTTCATCCCACTCTTTCCTCCAATTCATACCTGCTCTTTGAATTTAAAAATCTGATTATATTATTTGTTGTCTCAGGCATATCCCCAAGCTCCTTGGTTGCTTTAGCTATGACATCATTTGCCTTTTCAATTATCTCTTTCTATTCAAATATGATTTGAATAGAAGTCCATATTTAATTCATAGAATCAATTATGCTTGTCCAAATGATCTCCTTTTCCTGGCCAATGTTCTGACCAATGGAAGCTTCCTTCTCTGCCTTTATCAATCTTTCCATCTGTTTTTGAGCTCTTTGTATTTCTATTTCATGTGCATTGTCAGACCTTACCTTTTGATCCTTCAAGGTACTAATTAGTGCTTCCATATTTTTAATATCCTCTGTTTGGATGGACATATTCTCCATGGCTTTAGCCAGCTATTCTGTACCACCTGATGTTCCTGTAGCCAGTTATTGAGAGCCTTTCTTTTTCCTTTATTTTTTGGAAATCATTTGAAAATTTAAAATCATACAAAATATGAAATTGCAACTTGTGAAGTACTAAATCACCTTGAGATCTTATAATTTATAGGACCCTAACAGTGGCTCCAGTTGGGGATGGAACTTCTCCAAGTGAAGTGTCAAGAACATAAGACCAGTAGCCATGAGTGCTCCATTTTCTGCAAAGTCTTCAATTGATTTATTTTTTTGCTTTATGACAGATCATCAAACCAGGCTTAGGGCCTCTTCCTTTGCAATGTTCTCTTAGTTGTTCACACATTTCGTATCGGAACTTTGTTGCCTATGTTCTGCGGATTTCCTTTAATTCGCAACACTCAACGTTTTCTAAACCTGGTCCTAGATGGAAGCGATTCCACACAGGCTAGTTCTTCAATTTGCCCAAGGTTTGTTGTTTTTATATTACAATGGAATAAGTATTGTTCATTAGCTAAACCCCATTATTCTCCATTGCAGGGTTTGTATGGCAGTATGGAACTCTCCACTAACATGTCAATTTTTTTTTTTTTTTTTAATTTTTAATTTTTTTTTTATTTTATTTTTTTAATTTTTAATTTTTTTTAAAATTTTTTTAATTTTTAATTTTTTATTTTTATTTTTATTTTTATTTATTTATTTATTTTCTGGGTTATACAGTAATTTGTTTAAACCCCTTTACACTCCTCTCGCTTATTATTAATTCTCATTTTATTGTAATGTTATTTCATTTTATACAGGTAAACCCTACCATCCAAGAGGAGTTTCCCTTTACTTTTCCAATTTATGCAAGGGTTTAACCAACACCATACCTCCAGGTATTTCTTCAGTTCTAGTTAGGTTTTTGTCTCTCGTCTTTCTTCTACTAGTCACACTTAAAAGGGATTATAAACCCCACCGAACATGTCGGTTTGTGTAGGAGTACTCCTTCTCATTCAAACGTCGAGCTTCCAGCAAACATGTAACCCCATCATATCTCAGAGCACGAAAATTGTGGATGAATGTTGAGAGATTACTGTCATAAAACTGCGGTGCATACACTGTCTTGCCACCTTCCTCGATACTATAATTAATGATATGCATGTGTGATGCCACCTCTCCATACAACTCAACTGTGTGAGGGTTGGAGTGAGGCCACCCTCCAACCTTTCCCTTCATCACATTAATCATGACGACAGTCCAGTAGCATTAGGATCGTCGTCATGATTAATGTGATGAAGGGAAACATTGGAGGGTGGCCTCACTGCAACCCTCGCACACTTGAGTCATATTGAGAGGTGGCATCGTGCATGCATATCATTAATGGTACCTGGTAAGGTGGCAGGACAATGTCCATGCCATGGTTTTATGATAGTAATACATCAACATTCATCCACAGTTTTCATGCTCTGAGAGAGGATAGGATTACGGGTTTGTTGGAAGCTTCACATTTGAACGAGGAGTCTTACATGGACATCCACCTGAGTGCAGACAACCTTCTTCTCTCAACAGTTTATCCTAGTGGGTATGTTTATTTTCTAGGCCTCTCTTGTTCTACCCCTCGTGCTCACTGAGTTTCTTTGTTTTATCACCAGAGAAGTGTTTATATTACAATGATTGTAGTTAGTTGGAAGCTCACATGTGATTTTTGGAAGGAAATAATGGGTTTTTATGAAGGAATGTCTGAATATTGCACTCTTGTTTATGTTTATTTTGGTATCTTGATAGCTCGCATGGGGATTTATTGGGTTTCTCTAGTCTATCATTTTATTTATATGTCATGCATGGATGCCTGTGTTCACTGTTGAATTTATGTGACCTTAGGTCTAGGTTAGAGTCTTAAATCACTTACACTACGAAACCAATAATATCAACCATAAACTACTTTGCATAGCGGAAAATATAAAGCAATAAATCACATATGCACAATATACACAGTTTTAAACAAATTTGTACAATAACGTACAATCCCCAATCTTCGTTATATTAAACCAATTTTGAATAATACAACAGTCTATGGTATACAACATACAATGACAACTTTGTTGTATCTTCTTTGTTGTATCTTGTCCTGTCAGTTTGTCGCACCCGCACTGCTCACTAGTAGTGCCTTAGTACATCAAGGCCACTACACATCAATACTCCAGGAGGGCTGCCACCTACCACTAATGCACATCCTTCTGTAGAGTGTACTTGGGTTGATCCAATCTTCTCTCTAGGTTGGCCAACACCCGAGCTCCAATCTACCATTTTAGAAACAATTTTTTCCATCAAAGTATTGCTTCTTTGGCACCTTCCTTCACCCAACCTTCAGCTTCTGTTCGTCCTTCAAGATAGCTTGTCTAGGGCTACTTTGGGTAGCCAACACACTGCCCTCCAAAAATCTTATGGCTCCCAACTTCGTCACTGCTGAATTGGCTCCTAATATGACACTTCCTCACTTTGGAATGTCATATACATCGCATCAACAGGTTGATCAATAAATAAGATCCATCACTGGTCAATACTTGAACCCATACAACTTCAAGACTATTGTTGTCACCATGTTGCACTCTTGCACTATTTTTCTCTAGTAGGACATCACCTACAACCCTATTTATCCACAAATCAGCAACCAACCCTCCAAAATATTGTGGTCTCCTCTAGCGAGAGTCCTCCATCCCTACGTTGCTCCTTCTAGTTGTTTTTGACCCCAAATTCAGCTCTTAGAGGTAGCCTAGTTGTTGGCTAAGGCCTATGGCCTAGCACAGCAGCTATTGTAACTTACGACCTCCTCAAAACTCCACCACACAGCCTTTAAACAACTTTGTCCTCTCCTCCATATTTGCGGCCTAACCTTCCCAACAACATGTACTTATTACAACCATGTTCTTGTCTTCAAACAACCCTTTCCTCACAACGCTGCACCTACAAAAAACAAAGAAACCCACGCTGCACTTTAGACCTCCTCACGTTGTCCCTTTAAGCTCCTTCTAGCTCTGGCTAAGGCTCACCAAATTTCAGAGATGTATTGTTCAAATCAGGATCAAACACCTCCAATTTATAGACTTTAGGCCTCCACGAATTACTTTAAGAGACACATCTATTGGCACCCTTTTACACCAAGCCTACATGACTTTGTAGCCAATAATTACCTTGTCAAATTCAAAAATTCATTTCTCTCTAAGGAAAACTCGGATTCAGACGATTCTCGATGCGTTGGAATCGTATCACTGACCAATATCATCCTCATCCATCACATGTCATATCTTCATCACAGTTTTGGCCCAAATCACGATGGGTGCAAAAACTCTCACTTGGGTTCCAAGCCCACAAGATGCCCTTGTGGTAATTTTCCCTCCAAACCCTGAACCCTAGGGCTTGGAGCACCTCCCAAGCTATACAAATCAACATTTACCACCTTGAATGCTCTTTGGTTTTGCTGGTAAATACGTATTGGGCTCTCATGGATATGGTTTTTCTAAATCTATATTTTTATCCTATCCTAAGACGATTTGCAGAGCCTTGGGTGATTTTCTAGGGACTCCTGTATCAGATCCATAACATTTTCCATGATAATTTATGGGTAGACAACCTTTTTACTCACTGTTATCTGCATTTATGCCATGGTATTCTTACAGGTTTATATGTATCGAGAGGGTTTCAGGATTTTAAGTTTCTTCCTCGTCGTGAGCCCAAGGTTATAACACCCTATCCTAAGGTATTCCATCCTTCTAGTATTAATTTGAACAAACACATGGCTCACTCCTCCTTTGTCAAATGCTCTTCGGCTTGTGGAGGTCGTGGACGTGGTAGGAAGTTGGGGCCAAGCCGCAGAGATAGTCAACCCCAACCTCGCCAAGCGAGGAGTAGAGGCTGCAAAAATACCTTACGACTCATTTGAGATAAAACTCAAGCATTTCAAATTAGTACATTTTCACAGGACCGCCAGTTAATTTCGAGTTGGGACGCAGAGTTGAACCAACATGATGCAAACACAGATATTGATTTGGGTGATTGGCATGATTTGGTTCCCTACCCAGGTCATTATACAAGAAGGTATTCAAGTATAAACATATAATCTTTCTTTATTGGTTAATGAATAATATAGTAGCCAAAGCCTTGGCTAACCCTCTTGTTTATTCTTCCAAGACTGATCATGGACTTTCAAAAATTCATAAGGAATTTAAATTGATTCAGTTCCAGTTCCAATTACAACAATGGAATGGCCGCCTTAGTCGCATTGAGAGACATATTCCATGCCTTCCACAAACATAATTACTCGGTTCAAGCGTGAAGGATCCAAATCCAGTGGATTTTTCAAATGAATAGTAGCATGTTTGGATTAAATTTTTATTTTTAATTTTGTCACATGAAGTATTTGCAGACTATGATTTCCAGTTTTAGTTCTTTAGGATATAGAAGGTTTAAAGATACTCATACATATATAGATTTGCTAGACAGTCTTAAACTCTTCTGTTTTTTGATAGCCTATAATGTAGTTAGGTGTCCAACAGAGCTATATTCCCTCTGAGCAGGTTGAGGCCACCTAACCACTTCAATTCTGGTTGTAACCTATCTTTTCTGAAGAAATGAATGGAAAAGGTCTTGTCAATCTTACAAAAAAAAATACTATATTTATTTCAATATATATATATATATATACACCACATTATGACTCACAAGGTGTAATAATTTGTGGGGTTGAGTGCCTATGGAAATCGTGATGTGAAGGCAAAAAAGCTCCAAAATACATGGCAAAAAATGCAGCCATGTGTTAATGGTTGATGTGGTCCAGATGAGTGCGATCCTGCAAGCTGATTTTGACAACTTAGACTCCCCCTAGGTCATTTTTTTTGACAACTTAAACCCCCTAGGTCATAGTTTCTAAAAGAAAAGATTAAATGTGCAATCATCTCGGGACTCGCACAACTTATCAATAAAAAAAATATCATATTATAATCTAATTTTTAAATAAAAATTGTATTTTTGCTTCGATAATTGTCAACTTCATATGTTTTAATTCAAGTTAAAACATATATAAATTATTATTATTATTATTATTATCCAATTTTAAGGTCACGACGAAGCAGGTGTATGAGACCCCCTTGTTTGTGGGACAAGGGAGCCACCTTCGCAGGTGTATGAGACTCCCTTGTTTGTGGTACAAGGGACCCACCTTCGCGTAGCAATTTGACTGCTAAGTCTAAAAAGGCATACATACTCTACCCCCCTCTGGTTTTGAACACATGACCTCTTAGGAGGAAACACACGATCTTAACCAATAGGCCCACTCAAGATAATTTCACCTAACAATGAACTATCTTGCTCATCTTAATTTATAAAAGAAAAATTAACATTTTTTTTATTAAATTGGATAAAATTAACATAAAAAATCATGGGAAAAAACTAATAGATTAAATAAATGTAAAATACAAAATCATTCATGGGGGACACTTTTCTGAAAATATATTTAACATAATCAAATCCGATGGCTAAAAATGAATGGTTTAATAGGTTATAGATGCAAGTTATATGGCATAAGCTAACTTATAGACAAAATCTTCTTTTTCATCAAAATCTGGTGGTACAATTTCAAGCAAATTTATGATTTTCTATTGTTTAAAACACCATTTTGAATGAACAAATGGATTCAACGGCATGAAAACCATGGGACACTTAAATTGTATAGATTAAACAACTTAAACTCAAATTTTTAAATTTATCTACGAGATTTTGGTTAAAATTAATGAGAGAACATGCCCTAAAAAGGACCATTTCATATATAAGTTAGACCACACACACACACACACATATAATTTAATAGAAAATTAAAATCTATGGGGAGTTTTTTAAAAACTTGTGTTTAGGTTGCTCAATCTATAGAATTCACAATCTTGCTTGAAATTGTCACTGAATTCAGATACACCATCTTTTTAAAATCAATTAAGCTTTATATATATATATATATATATATATATATATATATATATATATATATATATATATATATATATATAATTAAAAAACTTGTGTTTAGGTTGTTCAATCTATAGAATTCACAATCTTAGCAATTATCATGAGTCAGGTACATAATCTTTTTAAATCAGTCCAAACATAGGAATATATATATATATATATATTAAATTTGACCATAAAAAATTAACATAATAATAAATTTCATACAAATTATGTGTGTGTTCCATTAAAATACTTAATAGAATATAACTATATATATTGACGATTTAATAAATGCAAACATATGTATATGAGAGATTAATTAAACACTTTCACAATAATTATAGTAAATAATATATATATATATATATGTCCATCAAAATTTATAATTGAAATTTAAAAGTTATAAATAAATTAATTAATAGATGAAATTGAAGCATTTTGTTTTGGTTAATTTTAAATCTAAATACAGTACAATTTTTAAAAAATCTTATTTTTAAGTTGTTTCATTTGCAAATATAAAGTGTCTCCGGGTTTCCATTTATGCATTCAAAAATTTGGTTTAACCAACAAGAAACAACAATCTTTGTAGAAATTGTATTTCCATATTATGGCCAAAAAGTCATTTAGTCTATTAGTTAGACTACACATAATTAAGTTTAAAAATATATATTATTTTTTTTATTAATTTATAAGTTTAAATTCCAACAATAAAAAAAAATTAGTAATTTAAAAAAATAATTAATAAATATATATTATATTTTTTTCAAAATTTTCAACATAAATTATTATTATTATTATATTATAATTTATAAAAATAATATTTAGCAAAAAAACACTAGTACTTAGTACATAAGAGTACTTGAGACATGAAAAAAACTATAAATTATAATATTTTTAATATCAGCATAGATTTATCTTAACTTTGGATTTACCAAGAGTCCAGAGACATCAAATCCCCTGAGATAAAAATCTATTTTAAAGTGAAAAGAGATTTGATCCCTTTTAGTTGTTGGCAGATCCACTGTTAAGATGGATCTAGGCTTGTTAATACAAAATACAGATAATTACATAATTAGATCCACTAACGAGAATTATATATGAAATAAAATTAAGTTTAGGAATTTTTGTTTATTTTTTAAAACAGGAATGATTTTTTGTAAGGTTCTATTTTTTTTTTAATAAGGAATAACATATTCTCTTCTTTTTTTTGTTATTCAAACACATTTTCTTAACTTACAAAATTTGATTAGGTATAGACTAATCTAACCATATATCTACATTTATTAAAAACAAATTGAGTATATTCAATTAACATAAAATAAGTTAAAATAAATTTGGACATTAGGTAGTCCACCTCCACCTCTCTCTGACCTAAAGGAAAATTGCTAGTACTAAGCCAGCCCTCACTATAGACTAGCTCTATTCCAAAACATCAACATATCCACTTACCATACTTCAACCTAGATGGGGAGGATAAGAATTAATTGGGGAAACCACCCAAACTAAACTCAATTGTGTGTGTGTGTGTGTGTATATATATATATATATATATATATATATATATATATATATATAATTTGGTTACATGTTGTTTAGAAGGAAAAAAAACAGTATACTGTAAATAATAATAAGTAATTTCATTGTTTTGTGTCTATTTTGGAATAGGTATACATAATTTTAATTTAATTATCAATAATTATTATGTTGATGGTAGGGATTTAACCTATGCATAATATTTTAGAATATATGTAATAGTAATAGTCATAGATTAAATGTTTAAATTTATCTCAAAAGTAGTTGTGCCATATTTACTCTTTTAATTAAATTAATTAATAAAAAAATATCGAGCATGCACTATGGTTTTTTACAATGGTTTTGACTTATTGTATTATAACAAAGCTTATTACAAATTAAATTTTTCAACAATAAAATATGAACACATATCTATAATTAAAAATCTTGTGATATATATTTTTTCTTATGTATTTTCCTAATTTTTTGGAATATATATAAATTATTTTTCACATATAAAAATTAATATTTCTATATATATAAACCTATCACTAAAATAACAATAATATTCTCCAAATTACTAATATATATATGAAATCAATTACATACCATTAACCAAGTAATGATAGCCACATTATATATAAAATAACGTTGTAAGTTCTTTTGCAAGTTCCACTTGTAAATATAATATAACTGGCTGTCATTTATAAGAAAAATTTACATAACGTATCCATCCGTTCCCATAAGTTAATTGAAGAATTGTTAAAATATCCCTCACTTTAATAATGAGAATTTTTAATTTTTAATTAAATCTGTCATATATTTAATACTAAGGATCAAGACCAAATTCTGTTTTTGTTAGTGTTATTTATAAAATATTACAAAATTCACAAAGATTTTTTTTCTCCATCAAAGAATGCTTTCTTTCATTTTTGTTTTCCTTTATTCATTCAAATCAGTTAAATCTCAGCTGTGGCAATCAAATAAAAGTAGTTTCATATTACAATTTCTAACATCAAAATTTATTTTAAAAATTCTGGTGATAACCTACCAATTAAGGTGAAGGGTTTTTCTGTAACTAAATAAAAAGAATACTGAAGACAAAGGGTATTTGATATTTTTTGATAACCTACCAATTAAGGTGAAGGGTTTTTCTGTAACTAAATAAAAAGAATACGGAGGACAAAAGGTATTTGATATTTTTGATATCGGTACTCTAAACATTAATCAGTTTTGCAGCGACATTAATCAGTTTTGCAGCGAGGAGAGTAAAGAGAGTTAAGGCATATGGAGAGTTTGGCGGGTTCTTGAGAGTTAATGGCTGCAGAATTTTTTGGCAGCTGGAGATCAGTTTTGCAGCGAGTAGAGTAAGGAGAGTTAAGGCAGATGAAGAGTTTGGCGGATTCTTGAGAGTTAATGGCTGCAGAATTTTTTGACAACTGGGGATTTAATGGAGCGCCCCAAATCAAATTTTCGAAGGCTAGAGACTGAAGGTGAGAGACTGAAGGTGAAGAGGACGGCAAGTATGGCATGGTGACATGACATAAACATGCCCATAAACTAGAAAATAAAGCTTTCCCACACAAGGGCCCCCGTAGACTAGTCCACTCAACCAACAAGAGCAATTGCTTCAAAGGACCCCAAGCAAAAGGCCAAAGTACATAAGAACCTCCGTGAGGTCACACGAGGGGCGAGCGGACCACCCAACCAAAAGGACCGCCCAACGAAAAGGGTAGCGTAGACCCGTAGTTTGACTGACAGGAGGGCTTTCCCTAAAGTACATAAGGCCAAGGGTTAGGGTATTATAACGCGCCCAGAAAGCAAGGTCTGCCAGCCATACATACCAACCACCCAGTCAGCCAGCCAGCCAGCAAGGAGGTCAGCCCAGCCTGATCTCCTAAGACTTTTATATGATACAATTTGTTTTTACATAATCCAGTGGGCGTTGTATGGTGTAAAACCGAACGTGGATCCCTTCTCTCTCGATAAATTGAATTGAAAAACTTTCCAACAGCCCTTTAAAGCCGACAACTTTGCATCGGAAGACCAAACGTTGAAGTCATCACAAAGCGCTGAATTCTTCATGCGAGTGGGTACATGTATCTTCCACATGCTGCCTCTCTCTGAATTCGTAAATAAAACGAAACCATGAGAAGTTCTCGGTATGTCCAGGCATTTTAGTAGAGTAATATCAGAGCTTTTTCTAAGCCTTTAATCCAAATCCAATGCAGGATTACTGTATGAGTATCTGTGACTACAATGTGGAGAGTCCAGATGATAGCCAGGCTGATGATAATGAGTATCCTTCTTATGCAGACGATGCCCAATATTTTGACATTGATATTTCAGTGCCCTTACCCCCAACAGACACCATCCCGGCCTCAATCCCAGTCTCAAGCTCATACGATGTTGATAGCGAAGATGAATTCGAATTGGACTTGTCTCTTTGTTGCCCAAATACGCCAATCCCGATTCACTGCATTTCTCCTCCTACGCCATTGGAGTATGACACGGATTTGAAGGATATTCATGCCTCTCCCGACTCTTGTAGTAGCGTCCCGACAGGAGTCAAGACCCACTGTCCCAAATTGCTCAAAACTGCGACAAAGTTGAAGTTATCTTTGTTTAGATTCAGAAAATGGGGTAAAGCTGGCATGGATTTGCAGTCTCCTTGTGCTGAAGGTGGGACATCTATACAACGGAAGCTTCCTAAAAAAGACAATTACATAAGTGATGAGGGGATCATGACATTGATGGAGGTACAGGGGGCCATCCAAGGAGCCATTGCCTACTGCAAGTAGTCCAATCAGATTCAGAGATGATAACTAGCGTGGTAGCAGCCCTACTCGTCTCTGTATGTTGGCATGCAAGCAAGTCAGTCAAGGCTAGGGTTTTATCTGTTCCGCTTTCAACAGGGTCGACTCCCTGGGGGTTGGTTAAAACAGCTGACCCCGAAAACAAAGGTCATCATCTCTTTCCCCAGATCACCTTATTTCAGCAATGTTGTTCGAATTGGAACATGTACTACTGCATATGGACGGCATGGTGGCTTTGCCCCTTGTATCTTAATGCAAGCTGCAGGAAGAGCACCAAAGCATAACAACATTGTGTTCCGACACCAGATCTGTTTATGCTTCCTGCGAGAACAGTAAAGATCTGCCCTGGAAAAAGCCCATACTCAAGAACAGGTAAACCCAAAAAACCCTAATACTGCCGAAATCGTTTAAAGGACTTTACGTCCATGAATATTTACGCTGAAAATGTGCATCTCTGATAATTGGACTAGGATTTTAGTGGTTTCGAACCTGCGAAGGTCCTGCCATTCTGATCCGATGCATCTGAAATAGTGGAGAAGTGACCAGTTCTATTCGGACCTCTTGTCCAGGCAGGGTGGGTAGAATTCGAAGGTTCCACGCATGTCCCCGAGTCTATTGATGTGAAGGTTCCTGCTCCCTGCCTGGTTTTCTCTCTTCCATTCTGAAATCGGAAAACCAGCCAGCAACACCCCTTCGCAGACAACATCATCTGAATCCTCTGAATCCTCTGCCGACTGAAAAAACCCATAACAGGTAAACCCAAAAAACCCTAATACTGCCGAAATTGTTTAAAGGATTTTACGTCCATGAATCTTTATGCTGAAAATGTGCATCTCTGATAATTAGACTAGGATTTTAGTGGTTTCGAACTTGCGAAGGTCAATGGGGCAGCAGCACTACTCTGCCGACTGATACCGGAAACCGAACCTTCCTCCACACTGCAGATCCATGTACCCTCCTCGCTCCAGACCGATGTACCCTCCTCGCTACATGGGCAGATCCCTCTAGGTAATGGCTCGGCTTTGAGAAGCTGGGTAGTTCATTAACGCCTGCTACCGGCGAAGCCACCATACATATGACATCTGGAACATGCAAATATGCCCTTTAAACATTGCCGAGCTTTGTGTAAATCCTCCAAAACATAAAATGTTTGCTAACTAAAGTTAGCATAAGTCAATAGACACTGAATTTTTTTTGTAAGCTTGGTAGTTTATTTCATTTTTCACTTTTTTTTTTTTTTACTCCATTTTTATCAAAAATTGGAATCAATTCACACTTACCATAATTTTTGATACGTCTGAGCTTGATATGACGTCAAATAAGATCTCCAAATTGCTTATTGGCTATTACATCAACCTTACATGAACATCACTGGTAGATGCTAATAAGAGAGATCTTTGAACACGGAAAAACACTATGAATCACTTGCTAAACAGACTCTGCAAGAGTAGGTGCAATTTCTTTGACAAAATAATCCCACCCCACCTTCACACACTTTAGCAAAGTATGGGGCCACTGGTAATAAACTTGCCCTCATGTAGCACCCCCACTACTTCCCTGGAATTTCTGAATTGAATGTGGATTGACTTCTAGACAGAGAAGCGGTGTAAGTTTTAAACCTTTACAGTAAAACAATGCATACACAAATTCTCAATAAAAGAGAAAAATAAACAGTAATATTGATGCATAGTACACAAAAACATACAGTGGAAATCTTTAATTGGAAAACCAACAAATGTTTAGAGTTGCATCTCTAATGCACATTGTATTCACTTCCCCATTTACCATACAATATCTAGGATCCTAGAGAATCCAAGACCATAATCCATTAACCTAGATTAGATTCCTTAACCATAATTTTATTACAGTGGGCCAAAATACTATTGGCCTAAAAACAGCAAGAACCCTCCTCCCTCCTCTCCCATCCTAAAAAAATGAATTAGAGGCTCCACTCCCAACCCCTTTAGTGTAATGTACAATGTGTAGGGCTAACTGTGCAAAGAATATAACATATAGCTAACAAGATTCACCCTTTTTTATTTAAGATCTTTGTGGACTTCACATAACATCTGCCAATTTAGCTAACCCCTAGAGCTTTTTTATTCAAAATTTTTGGACAACACTATTAGTCATACTATTTTTTAAAGATAAAAGAAACTTCATTTAAATTGAAAATCATCAAAAGTTACATTAAAAATATGTCTACCACATTTGGCACTCAAAATGTAATCATTCATTCCCACCATTGTTGCCCAAATAATCTAGAAGTAATTTTATGAGCATATGAAAGATATGTTGCTTTGATACTATTACATTTTGATTTAATATCAAAATATACTTCATTTATATCAATAAGACACAAATTACTACCCTAGTGTTGAGTTTTATAGCTCGGGCAAGTACTTCTAGTCTTGTGTCTTGACTAGAAGGATTGTGTATTGCATCTTTAGCAGATTGCATGCAACATGCGAAGTTTGCATGTTGATTGCATGAACATGCAAGACATGAATGTGAGTTGCATGCGACATGCAGAGTTTGCATGTTGATTGTATTTGACATGCAAGGCATGCATGTGAGTTGCATGTAAATCAAGCTAAATTTATGACTTGTATTTGAGTTAAAGTAAAGAAAGCTAAAGATAGGAAAGTTAACTAAAGTTAAGTCACTTATCTTCAGTTAACTTGATGAGCTAATTTTGGTCGCCAATCTTAGCTTAGGAAAGTTATAAATTGATCCAAGTGTTGAGACAAAGATACACAATAGTGACACTAGTCTCAAGAGGAGGAGAAATGTGATACTCCAGTGTGTTGGGTTTGAGAAAGGTGCAAAGAGCAGTGAGGGAGATAAATCCAGATCATCCAAGGAAGATCAAAGGAAAAATATTGATCTTGATCAACTAGATAACTCCAAGTTTATTGTTGTATATGTAATTCCTCAGTTGGCCCATTATCCCAGGACGAGAGCCCGAGTAGGTTTCTGAGTTTTATTAATTATGAATTGATTTGTTAGACGAAAATATGTTTGCGATTATGTGATTTAGATCTTAATTTTCTTCCGTTGAATATTATGTGTTAGGAACTTCGTTGTGTATTTGTTCAGTAATGAATTGCTTGGAATTAAATATCGGGTGTTCGGTTCTTGTAAATTCTAACCCGGTATCAAAGTAGGAAGGAAGCCAGAGCTAGTAGGGCTGTAGACATGGCTACATGAGGTAGGCATCAAGATTGGGTTGTGGAAGATATATACGATGCAGGTGGTGTCGTAGAGCACTATGAAGAATCATGTTGTGGGAAAATGCTACGTTGGGTATGATCAAGTAACTGCGGGATGCAATGGGCAACGAGGAGTAGTTGGGTAGGGGATGTGTCGTGATAGGCATGGGCCAACAATTGTTGGCAGAAATGGTAGTATCCAACAATAGGTACAAAGGATAGTACTAGTAGTTAGTAGGATTGGAAAATGTCAGCCCTTAAAGGGAGAGAGGGAGACCATACTGGTCAGGGGATTGGCAAAAAAGTTCGTGGCTGTCTCAAAGGACCAAGATAGACCCATAGTAGTGCTAGAAGAACTCAGAAAAGCATCGATTTTAGTGACAACGATTGAGTAGGAGGCTTTGAAGACTGAGTTGATACTAGGGAATCAACATTCTAATATGGAAGATGGTTTTGAGGCCTCTTCTAAATATATCAGGCCCAGTTAGTATGGGCTAACATTAATGGATGCTCAGGAGCAGGATCCTAGGAGCATGGTTGGAAGGAACATGTATTCAAATCAGATTCCGAAGTAGGTAGCATAGAAGTCTTCCAGTGCAAAGGGAGTAGCTACAACATCGAATGACGTGGTGAGATTGGAGAGATATCCGAGTGGAGATGGTTCTTCCAAAAGTACCTCCTTCACTAAGAGGGAGTGTTGAGTTTTGTAGCTCGGGAAAGTACTTCTAGTCTTGTGCCTTGACTAGAAGGACCTTGTTTTGCCTCTTTAGCATGCAAGGCACACATGCAAGGCACACATGTGAGTTGCATGAGATGTGCATGTAAAGAAAGCTAAATTTATGACTTATACTTGAGTTAAATTAAAGAAAGCTAAAGGTAGGAAATTTAACTAAAGTTAAGTTACTTATCTTTAGTTAACATGACAAGCTAATTTTGGTCATCAATATTGGCTTAGGAAAGTTATGAATTGAGCCTAAGTGTTGAGGAAAAGATACACAATAGTGGCACTAGCCACAGGAGGAGGAGGAGTGTGATACTCCAGTGTGCCAGGTTCAAGGAAAGTGCAAGGAGTGGCGAGGGAGATAGATCCAGAACAGTCGAGGAAGATTGAATGACAGATCTAGGGCTTGATCAACTGGAAAAATCGAGGTTTATTGTTGTATATGTAATTCTCATTTGGGCCATTATCCGAGGATGAAATCCAAAATAGGTTTTGAGTTTTATTAATGATGAACTAATTTGTTGGGCAGAAATCTATTTGTGATTATGTGATTCAGATCATAATTTGTTTCTGTTGAATATTATGTGTTAGGAACTTATCTGTTTATTTGTTCAATAATTAATTGCTTGGAATTAAATATTGGGTGCTAGGTTCGTGTAAATTCTAACACCTATATGAAGTTAAAATCTACCGACATAATAGAATTTCCTATACCACTTTCAAACACATTCTCTTGTTAAGAGGACTTGTCAACATTTTCCCTCGTTAATGTTTTCTTCCATAGCATAAAGCTGAAGGGACTTCTCTCTAAATAAGGAGAAGTAGGGACAGAGTGATCATTACATGAACTAGGAAAAGTTTTGGCACTGGGAGGAATTCAAGTAATTGTATGTGAACTAGTTCCCTAAAAAACAGATGTTAGTCAAGGGTTCAATTGAGTGCTTGTGTTTCTTAGTGGTTCAGGTGGCCTTTTTAAATTCCTTGTGATCTCTCTTATGTTCTTTCATAAGATGGTTCTGCTTCTTTTCAACTCGTGTTCAATTCATCCTAACAACCTTTGGTTCTCTTTTGCCTATTTTCCCCTCTCCTTTTGTGCTTGGTTGTGCTCCTATTTCTCTTGGGTTATGGACCTTTCTCCTTGCTTTTTTTCATTATATTAATTTTTATTTTTTGTTGTAGCTAGTTCTCTTTTCTTTATGTTCAATCTCTCTCAACAATTTGATATATATCTCTGACGTTAGGATTTGATAATGACTGCCATATCAAGGAGGATTTGGACCTGCTTCTTGCATTTCTATCACTCCCCTCCTTTGGGAGTTTAAGGAATCTAGATAATCCTGTACCCACTCGTCATGTTTCAGAAGATTAGCTTATGTTAGTTCTTGTGTTTCATCTAATGCTATCAAAACTAGATTGGTCATCGAACTTGTAGACCCATAAGATTGGGAACCAACTAGAACTAGATGGGAACCAGTAAAAAAATCAGACCGAAAAAACGATCGAACAAAAATACATAAAATATTCAAATTTTAAAGAAAAACATATCTATTCATGTGCATCCATATAAATTCAAACCATTTAAACACAAATATGAAAAAATATCATTTATATATCAAGTAAGAGTGCATAATACCAAAATAGAACTTAGTGCAATACGTCTCTGAAACAAAATACCTCAAGATATAGGCTCTAAATATCCTCTCGAGTTCAAAAATAAGCATTTTACTAAACTGCAATATTACTAGTACTAATCAGAATCATCATCCTCGTCTTCCCCTCATCTTCATCCTTAGAATTAGTAGACTGAGAATCTATTGTGGGATTTCGACTTAATTCCCATGGCTCTGAGGGTGGAGGTTGGTCCAAGTACATTCAAGAAAGATCTTCATTTTCAAATGCTATTTCACGAGTCTCAAAAACCCACTCTGATGATGGATCAAAGTTATCCAAAGTTATGTTTCTTGATTCAAGTGTCTTGTTTAGCAACTGATTTTACCTCAACCTGAGGTTGTACTGAACATAAGCCATCTCATTCAATTTTTGCTCCAAATTGTTCCTCTTCCTGGTGTGTATTTGCTAAAAAATACTCCAATTCCTTTCACTTCCCGAAGCATTGCATGTTTGGATCAATATCCAAATTGCAAATGTTTGCAAGTCAGGGCATTGGTTACCATATTGTTGCCACCAATAAGCTGCAATAAGATTTGAATGAAAATAAGTATTAGCAAATGACTTTGAAAGTTTGAAACCTTGACTGAACTTCTAAAGCTTTTTAATGAGTAAGATATTTAAGAACTTTGACATTTCTTACTTGGTGGATCCTTTGTTCTAATTCATATAGCCATAGACATGCCAAAGGGACTAGTCCTCTCATGGGAATTAAAGAGTTGGCTATGTATCTGGTCCTAAGTCTTGGGATCTTAGATCATGCGCTCAATGGATTTGTACAATCCCTCTTTTATCTCCCCATATGCTTCAAAACCTTTACTGGAATGGTACATTTAAAGCTCAAAAGACAAAAACCATTCATCAATTTATTTGAATGTTTGGAAAATATTTTCAAATTCAAATGAATAATAGAACTTATAAACTTTGAAAATTTTCAATTCCATACCTTGGGTGTAGGTAATAGCCAATTGTAGGTAAATGTGTATAGAGTTGTTTGTTCCATATTTCATCGATGATTCCCCAAACATGAATATCTTTTTGTCTTTTATCCCCATATGTGGCCTCTATTTCCTCATTGGCCTGATCTATGACCTCATAAACAAAGCCCATGGTGGGTATATCACCATCCACCATCGAAAAAACTCTCACAAGAGGCTCGCTAAATAGAAATATCTATTCTTCCTTTCTCCAAAAAAAAATTCAAACACTTTGTCAGCCACCTCTTTCCCTTCATCGTTTTTGCTCCATTGAGAGGCATTCCATTCATTACAAGCAAAAATCTTCCTCAAGTTGTATTTTTGCTAAATAAGGGATTGCAACGAAAGAAAGTTTGTTGCAAATTTTGTGATGATTGACCGAACAAGCTCTTTACCCTGAGTGTGTTTCCTCATAAGGCTCAAAACTCGTGAGTGGTTGTAGATGTATATAGTGATGATTTTTTCTTCTTCCACACATTTTTTCACCTACTCAATTTTACCAATGTTCTCCAACATTAGAGGAAATTTCAACTCAAAAATAGCCACCTATGAAAAATTTTAAAAAATAATAAAATAATATCATGTAGATAATTTTATAATATATCATTTTTATTATTTTTATTATTTTTTCAGAGGAAAACGTCTGGTCTATATTATGTACCAGCACAAGTTCAATTATTTTTATTATTTTACTTTTATCAAAATTAACCAAATAAATGTCATGTTTATCAAAATAACCATATATACATTTTATATTTAGATTAATTTTTTAGCACAAGATTTAATAAAATTTAAATTAAAAAGGTAAATTTAAAATTTAAATTAAATTTAAATTTAACTTTAAAATTACCGAAATTTAAATTAAAAACGTAAATTTAAAATATAAATGTATATTTAAAATTTAAGTTGAATTTAAATTTAAATTACTCAAATAAATGTCACTTTTATTAAAATAGACGTCTATATATTTTTTATATTTAAATTAATTTATTAACACGAGATTTAATAAAATTAAAAAAAAATAAAAAAATTTTATAGTTTAAATTAAAAATAAAATAAAATTTAAATTACCCAAATAAATGCACTTTTATCGAAATAACCATATGTAAATATTTTATATTTAAATTAATTTATTAGCACAAGATTTAATAAAATTTAAAATAAAAAAGTAAATTTAAAATTTAAATTTAAAAAATAAATTTAAATTTTAAATTAGTTATGCATCATTAAAAACACACTCAACCCATATTTTACCCTTCATTAAATTTTTTCTTGATATTATAACTTTTATAGAATAAGACATTAATTTTTTTTTAATATTCAATGTAGTTTTGGGTCACTTGGGCGCCATTCACAGTTAAGGTAGGTAAATTATATTATTAAAAAAATTGTCGTTGCCTAGTCACACCTATATCTCTTTTGAATTTTATAGGATTTTGATTGGTTTACACATTATGACATGGAAATTCTATGTTAACTTTTTAAAATCAAATTTCCTCTAATGCACGAGGTCCAAACAATGCTCTGCACATGGAGTCCACCAAAGTGTGAGGTATTTTTCCTCCAACATCCTTCCAACTGCAACATAGTTTGAGGCATTGACTGTGATCACTTGTACAACATTGTCAATCCGTACTTCCACTTCATCCAAAAAACGAAATAGTAATTGTGCATCCTTCGCCTGATTAGAGACATCCATAGATTTCAAAAACATGGCGCCTTTTGGGCAAGCAATTAAGAAATTTAAAATGGTGTGGGATCTTCCATCAGTCCACCCATCAAACATAATTGTGAACCTTGTTTTGGTCCATGATTTCTTGAACTTTGTAAGGTATTATTATATTCTTTGGACCTCATTTTGTAAAAGTGGCTCCCTAATATCATGAAAACTATGGCCTTTGAAGCTTGAACCACATGCAACGATAACATCAATCATATTTTATTAATATGGAAAATTGGCAGCATTGAAAGGTATGTTTGCATCATACTACCATCTAGCAATGAATTCCCAAGTATCTTCCCTCGCTATCTTCTTCCATTTGGCATCAATGGTGGGTTGAGCACTATGGATGGTGCTAGGTACAAAGAAAGTGTTGAAAATGCAGCAATAAAGTTTCAATTTTGATTTTGCCTTAATTAATTTGAGGAAATTCGAAATTCCACATCAACAGACAACTTGGAGGAGTTAATTGAGGTGACATGGCTCTTGTCACTTAGAAAAGAACACATAATTTGATTTAATGAGTTCAATTTCAGCCTGTTTGTGTTGATTCCTAAAAAATAAGATTCTAGCTCAGTTAATTCGAGTTAAGGGCATGAAGTTCAGTTGTATGTAGTGATTCCTAAATTTTAGGATCCTAGATTGATTGTAGATTTTAGATTTATGTGGTGATAATTTTGGGTTTCTGGGTTCGGAATCTCCACAACGAACATTTTTGTGTAAAAAATGTTCACTGTGGAGATTCCGAACCCAGAAATCCTAGATTGAGTTAAGTTAAGTTATAATTAGTTAAAATAGTTCTAACTATTAATAGAACTAGTTGGTGGTCAGTTAAGTAGTGCGACCCAAGTCTAACTTAGAGATCATGTAGTTAACTAATCAATCAGTTAATAATTAACCAGTTGTTGTAAACTAGTTGAGTGTATAGATGTTGCATGAGGTTAGGTGGACCATACTTGGGAATTGCCCAATGAATTAAAGGAATTTCCTATTTAATATGGGCCTAATTCCTCAAGAAACAACGCAAGGAAATAGGGGCTCAAGCAAAAGCAAAAATTGACTAAGTTTTGGTCAGAGATTCTCAATGAGTGAGAGATAGGTTATGCACTTGCAGGTTGTGCTCAATTGAGCAAAGAAATTGCAATACATCTCTATTCTTCATATTAGTGCAAGTAGGCATTGGGGTTTTTTAGTAGATTTCTTTCCCCAGATAAAAATACTTGTTGCATGTGTGTTATTTCTTCATGCATGTCTGAAATTTGTGTTCTAAATTGTGAAATAATGTCTACAGATAAATAGAGTAGGTTTGTGTCTTGTGATTTCGTTAAAACTTCATGAGCAGTTGCAAATCTACAACATAATTTCTACATGGTATCATATTTGGATTCACAGTAGAGTCGAAATTCGAAGTTGTTTCTCAGAGGTTCGAATTTGGAGATCAGTGTTGCAGGTTTTCTTCAGAACTAAGAAGATGGCTTTCAATGGACTAAGGCTAGAGTATGCCTTAGAAGGAACCTCAAATTTTGTTGCATGGAAGGATCGCATGGAGGCAGTATTGGATGATAATGGATTGCTAGAATACATCAAGTCAGATGTTGCAAAACCACAAGCGTTTGATGCCAAAAACCTTGCTCAGTGGAAGAAATATGTAGCCAAAGCGAGGAGAATCATATTGGAGGGAGTCATGAACCTGTATGCACTTGAGGTAGAATATGCATGCACATCATTGGGGAGCAAGGAATGGACTAAAGATATGGTGGTTAAGAGGGAGCATGTTAGACCTCTCAACATGCAACCTCAGAAGGAGCCTCAGGAAGTTGTGAAGCAGCCAAAAATGGAGAGGAAAAGTGGAGAAATACACTAAAGAGGAGACCTCCGGTAAGGGGACAGTTCAAGCCAGTGGGAAGAGACTATACCTTTAGGAGTGAGGTGGAGCGATGTAGATCCTTAGTCTAAGAGTTACAGAAATTTGGGTAGGGTCCATTGAGGAATTCTCCTCATGGATCGTTACCTTGCTACGAGAGCCCATAGTATTCAATAGTAGGAGGATCAGTGCCAGTTAGATATTAAGGAGTGCAGAGGATTGTTGAAAATAGAGTAGGAGACTCATTATCAGAGTCAACAGTAGCACAATTTTCCTAGTAGACAGTGGAAAACACAATTGATTCAATGTTTTTTTTGGATGCTTATCATTTGTAGATGTTGCAGTAGAAACAAAAATAGTGATAGGTGTTGCATGCAATACATTCCACAGGTGCAGGATAGGGGTGGTTGATAATCCCTTTCTTGCTGAGAGGGAGTGTTGAAAATGTAGCAAGAAAGTCTTAATTTTTATTTTTCCTTAATCAAATTGAGGAAATTTGAAATTCCACATCAAGAGACAACTTGGAGGAGTTAACTGAGGTGACATGGCTCTTGTCACTCAGTTAAGGACACATAATTCGAGTTAATGAGTTCAAGTTCATTTTTCTTGTGTCGATTCCTAAAAAATAGGAGTCTGTCTCAGTTAATTTGATTTAAGGGAATGTAGTTCGGGTGTATGTAGTGATTCCTAAATTTTAAGAGCCTAGGTTGACTTAATTTCAGTTGTAATAAGTTAAATTAGTTCTAACTATTAATAAAACTAGTTGGTGGTTAGTTAAGTAGTGAGACATATGTCTAACTCAGATATCATCTAGTTAATTGATCAATCAACTAATAATTACCTAATGTAAAGCATTCGAGTTGCCCAATTGTGGTGGAGTTTCCAAGGCAGTTAACCAACATTTGTAAACTAGTTGAGTGTACAGATGTTGGATGAGGTCAGGTGGACCATACTTGGGAATTGCACAATGAATTAAAGGAATTTCCTATGTAATAAGGGCCTAATTCCTCAACAAAAAACGCAAGGAAGTAAGGGATCAAGCATAAGAAAAAATTTACTAAGTCTGGGTCAGAGCTTCTCAGTGAGAAGAGAGATAGGTTATGCACTTGCAGGTTGTGCTCAGTTGAGCAAAGAAATTGTAATACATCTCTATTCTTCTGATTAATGCAAGCTGGCATTGGGGTTTTTTAGCAGATTCCTTTCCCCAGATAAAAATACTTGTTGCATGTGTGTTATTTCTTCGTGCAAGTCGGAAATTTTTGTTCTAAATTGTAAAATAATTTCTGCAAAGCAATAGAGTAGGTTTGTGTCTTCTGATTTTGATTAAAAATTCATGAGCAGTTGCAAATATACAACATAATTTCTACAAGAAGAGTCAAGATTCCCTAAATGTTCCCTTTTCAAACTCGATGAATTAGGGAAAAAATCATGCTCATATATGAGTCTAATAGGGAAAATAGAGGAATCTTCAAAACTTGGGATATATGCTTCAAGATCATGGTCCATGAAAGGAGCATCATATTTTTTACTTTTTCCTATGTCCTTTCTAGCTTTATTGTTTTTGGTTTTTTCTACTAGGAAGTCTTCAGTCAAACCCATCATATGATTTTTTAGGTCATCGGAAATTTTGTCACAAGGTTCTACTTGGACTCTCAAACGAGCTAAGTGTTCCTTAACCCTATGGATCCCCCCACTTTTAATGACCTTCCCACAATGGTTGCAAACTTTTTTCTCATCATCATTCAAATGGAAATGTAACCATGTTGAATCATTCCTTCTTTCAGGGACCATGGAAACCTGTACAACAACAAATAAAAATATGCATACAAAGCCATAACAATTCTTACTTTTAGGGGGTGGGGTGTTAAGAGAGAAATAAAAGAAAAAATAAAATAGAAATGTGCAAAGAAAGCCCTATCCGTTTTTACTTTCTAGGGTAACAAAAAACAATAATTTTAAATAGAGAATTACAAAGAAAATTTTAAATAGAGTTATGCATAGAAAGCTATAGATTTTTTTAATTTGTAGGGAAACAAACACCAATTTTTAACAGAAAATAGAGAATATCAGGTACCTTGAAATACATGGAGAATCCTTCCAAAAGTTGACAACAATAGAAACTCCAAACAAAAACATAAAAAAAATCCAAAAATTAACCCAAAAACCCCTCCATTCACCTCCAAAATTAGCTAAAAGCCAACACACAATATTTGACAAAAATATTCTTGAAGCATCTCTGAATTTCTCCATAAAAATCTATCTAGCTTAGCCCTTCAACCAAATTTCCAAATATGCACAAGAACTTGCTAAGAACAACCTTGAAAAATAACAAACATCTCTCTAAAACCTACTCAAAATTCTTAGCTCAAGAAATACAAGAAGTTCAAATGGATCGTTAGTGTGTGTGCGGGGTATTGGGTTATTTAAATAAGTTCTATAGGGGCTTGAGTTTACATTTTTGCATATTAGTATCTAGCTAAGAGAGAAAAATAAAATAAAACAAATATAGCCCCATATGTTGTGTTGTACGCGATTGTACCATACTGAACGGTTTAGTGAAAATGGTTGGTTCAGTACTGAACCAGACAAAAATAGTTTGTGTGACCAATATCAACTAATTATTTACTCCAAATAGTCAGATTCGCTAGTTTAGACCAATTTGGTTTGGTTCTGATAACATTGGTTTTATCCACATCTTGTATCCTCCTATCATCCTCATATATATTATATTTTTTCTAAGTAAGATTAATTCTATTAATATAACACAGAAGGATTACATTCGACAAGAACTCGTTGGAATTGCTTGTTCTAGCCAATTTTGACCTAGACAAAGTTCAAAAACTCAAAATATGGACTGCCCCGAGTGGGGAAACCAATATAGAATTTGATACCCCTGGTGGGGAAACCAGCATGAGCCATCATTGTCCAAAAAGAGAAGAAACTGAGCGTATACAAGAAAGAAAAAAATAGTAGCATAAAATCTTGCAGAAGTAGGAAACCTAGAGATGCAAAATCTTTCGTTGTTGTTCATGTATCAGACATCTGGGGGAGGCTCCTCGACAATGTAGCAGTCATATTCCTCGAGAGATCCTCGGCCTTCTTCGTCTGATGCGTTGACGGCTCTGGCGTTGAGGCTGGCTGTGCTCTTGCAAGCTCTTTATTGTCTTGTGCTTCCAAATCCCCCCCACAATGGTTGCCTGAGGAGTACAATGCAGTTTTTTCCAGAAGAGCTACCAATTTTCTGGAGAGCCGGTGATTGGAATGTGAAATAGTGGACTTCTGCGGGCGCTTCCGAGAGCCAGACTCAATTTCACAGTAGTGGACTTCCTGGAGGCGAAGAGAGATAGAATCAGAGACACATTGCTGGTCTCGTTCCTCAAAAGCGTCCAAATTGAGCGTGATTTTTGCAGGTCGACCCTCACGGAGGGGAGAGTGACTCTCATCGAGAAAGGAGATGGGTGGACGGGAGGCTTAGCCTCACCCTCGGCCCCAGCAAAAATGCATCCTGTGGCGTTGAGGCATGGCATCGCAGGAGAGCCGTGAGGGGAGACGAGATGGCGACGTAGGGGAGACGGGGTGGTGAGCACAAATATGACAAGATACATCAAGCTGCAGAGGAGGCGAATAAATTAGAAGGAGGCTCTGCAAGCATATCCCTAAAACCTGCACATATAGGCGTCGAATAGAGGGAGCAGGAGAATGGCAGGGATCCATGAGTTAATGCAGAGGCTAGTAGGAAGGACGAGCAATAAACAGGAGAGCAGGTGGAGAGCGACGAGCAATAAACCAAAGAGCATGTCGAGAGTGACTGACGCCGAAGAAACCGTAGAGGATTTTAATTCCAAGCACATGGGCCATGTGCAGCCATGTGGCTATGGCATGCGCCACGTGACAGGCCTCCACGTGTCTGTTTTAAACACTCGCATCTGGGAGTTGTGATTATTTTTGCACCAACGGAGTGCAAGTAGCAAGGAAGGATTCACCATTGATACTTGAAAGGGGGCCCGAGAAGAGGGGGAGATCAGCTTCCACCCCTTTGCTAGCCAGAAGATCAGTTGTTTTGTTGGCCGAATGAAGAACATGCTTGAAAGAAATGGCATTGTGAGTCTACAGCCATCGCTCTATGTGTTCAAAACGCGTTGCTAGACGCTAAATCTTGGATAATTTGGAGGCAGATGCTTCAGAGAGAAGGTGAAGAGCAATGTTGATGATGATCTATGAATCACCCTCTACTTCTAATGGAAAGAAGTTGAGGTCCTGAGCAAGATGCAGGCCTTGCAAGAGGCCCTCCAATTCAGCCGAGTTGTTGGTGTCCCACCCAATGGAACCAATGAAAATGATGAGGGGATTCCCTTTTGAATCCTTTAAGATCCCTCCAAAACCTGTTGCACCAGGATTTCCCTTGGAAGCTCCATAAAAATTCATCTTGAAAAGGCCATGGGGAGGAGGACTCCACTTTTTGGGCGAGTCATGAGGGCGAGTGGAGGGGAGAGTATTCGTTGGGCGGCAGGGGACAGGGAGATTCCAATTGGCTCATATTAAGCTTTCTAGAAGTTGAACGGGGATGTTGGAGTCCTGCCATTATTGCAAGCAAGGGTATCCTTAAGATTATTGAAAATTTTATTCTAGATAATTTCAGGAGTAGTAGTATGATCTTTGAAGATACGCCTATTCCTCTCTTTCCATATCGTCCAGAGGAGGAATCCTGGGAGGAGGGACCGGAGTGAATTGAGGAGCTTGTTGTTGAAAGGGTCAATCTGCCATTGTCGGATAGTACCTGTGATGTCTCCTTGGATCCTTTTGGTTCTTCTGCAAAGGGTGGCGATATTGTCCCACATGAATTTGGCCAAAGAGCAGGTGTCAAATAGACGGGTAATGGTTTCCTCCTGCTGAGACAGTTCGGACATCGAGAGGGGTCGATGAAACCTCTTTTGAGGAGGTTGTCCCGTGTAAGGATACGACACTTGCTAAGCAGACAGAGGAAAGTGGAGAATTTGGGCCAGATTCCAGGTCTCCAGATCTATGCCTAAATCAGGTTTGGGGGATTCTGATCATTGGGATGAAGTAGATGATAGGCTTCTCGAGTGGATAAGGAGCCTAGCATTGAATGTCCCCAGCAGAGGATATCAAGTTCATCTGTGCCTCTGATTTTTATTTTACTGAGTTCCATATCAATATCTTCATTACTTTCCTCAAACCAATTTTCTTGCCATTGAGCGGCAGGAAGCCAGTTACGTTACCCTGAGATGAGGGAGGGCTGCCAGAAAATTTTCACTTGATTGTTCTAGCTTATACTGAGCGCCACTTTCCACTTGGGTTTTTGAAAAAGGGCGGCCAGTTTTGGAATTTTCTGCCACGAATCTTCCCAAAATCGAGCCGAAGCCCCTGAATGAATTTCCCATAAGCTATGCTCCAGGATAATAGCCCGATGCTGCTTGGAGGCATTCCATATCACAGAGCCTGGGTCTTCAGGATTGAAATGGATAAGGTCCTCCCGAGGCCGATTGTTCGCATATTTGGAGGTCCAGAGCTGAGCCCAAGAGATGGTGGGCTTGGATAGCCATTTCCACCAAATGAGAGCTCCCATTACAACATCACTATGGCTAGGATCCCGTAGTCCTAGACCCCCATTAGACTTGGGAGAGAAAACACTATTCCAATTCACCAAAGACCATTTCCTGTGATTTCCTGTACTACCCCAGAGGAAGTTCCTTTGCAGGGTTATGATGATTTTGAGGACCCATTTGGGGGTTGCTAGCACTAAGAAAACATACAAGGGAATGGATTGAAGGACAACTTTGATTAGGACAAGTCGACTAGAAATATTAAGATTTCTGTGAGTCCAGGAGGAGAGGTGAGATTCAAGTTTGTCCAAGAGGAGTTCTTGATGGCAGAGTCAATGAGAGGGGTTCCAAGGTACTTAGAGGGGAGAGTGGCAATTGAGAAGCCCAGAATTCTGGCAATGTTTCATTGGGTGATGGATGGGGTATTAAAAATTAAAATTTGGGATTTGTCTGCATTGATGGTGGTACCAAAGGCTTCCAAGAATCTGTCAAGCAAGGATTTAAAGGTGCGGTATTCTTGAACTGAGGGATGGCCAAACAGCATGTTTTCATCAACGAATTTCTGATGAGTGATGGGGCGGTCATTGTGTAAACATAGTTCTCTGAGAGAGTGGTCTAGGGAAGCATGTTGAATGAGGAGTCCAAGCCCTTCCGCCATGAGGACAAACAGAAAGGGCGAGAGAGGATCACCCTAGCGTATGCCTCGAGTGGGAGTGAAGGGGGAGGAGGGATCTACATTGACAAAGATGGAATAGAAGGGGGAGGAGATGAGACTCATGATCCAACAGGTCCAGGTGGGGCTAAAGCCAAATGCTAGAAGCACGTGTTTGATGTAATCCCAGCTGAGTCTGTCAAAAGCTTTAGAGAGGTCAATTTTTAGAAGCATGTCGGATTTCTTCAAGGATTTCAGAGAGTGGGCTACTTCATGAGTGAGAATGATCCCATCCAGAATTTGACGGCCCTCCTCATAACTAGTTTGTTCTAGAGAGATGAGAAAGGGGAGAAGGGGTTTAAGTATGTTGGCAATCACCTTAGAGATAAGCTTATAGATGACATTGCATAATGCAGTCGATCTATACTTGTTAGGAGTGACCGCATGCTATTCCATGGGAACCAAAGCTAGGAAGGTAGCATTGAGTGAAGGAAGGATACAATGCATGCTTCTAGACTCCTCCATCAAGTCCTAAACTTCCTATTTAATGCTATCCCAAAAGAAGTGGAAAAAATTTGAAGTGAAACCATCAGGACTGGGGGCCTTACCATCTTTAAGTTGTGCCATGGTATGCTCGACTTCTTGCAACGTCACTGGTTTGAGTAGCATTTGATTGTGCTCTTCTATGATTAACCTTGGTATGTGCTGAGTGATCTTGTTGATAACCGGTGTCCTGTTTTCTGGAGGCTCTTGGAGGATTCTCTTGAAGTGATTGAGGAGCTCTTTTTCTATATCTGAATGGTCTTCCAGTTTGTGCCCTTAACTGTTGTTGAGGATAGTTATTCGATTGTGCATGCATATATGAATGGTGGAACGATGAAATAATTTAGTATTCTTCTCCCTTCTTTGAGCCACCTAATTCTGGATTTTTTCTTCCAGAGTATCTCTTCTTGTAGTCTACGTGCATCCAGTCAGGTTTGGAGTTCTTGTTCTTGTTGTGCAAGTGCCTCCAATCTACCTTCATGAATGATGCGTAGATGCAATTCCGCCATTTGTTGTTCCAGCTATTTTTGTTGCTGAAATATGTTGCCAAAGGAGGAGTGACTCCATCTCTTGAGAAGGATCTTTAGAAACTTGAGCTTCTGTTGGAACTGATACATTTTAGACCCTGCCGGGGGATTGTAGCTACTCCACCAAGATGGATGCGAGAGCCGGAATTTCTTAAATCGAAAAGGCCTCTTACTATTCTCTCCAGGGTGTGACCATTGTAATTGTATTAGCTAATGATCGAAGCCAGAGGCAGGAAGAATAGTAGAATAGATGTCTCCCCCTAGGTGGATCGCATTGTCTGATATGAGAAATATGTCCAATTTGGACGCAATCTGCTGGGATCCCTTTCTTCTGTTGTTCCAAGTGTAAATACTGTTGGTTGAGGGGAGGTCAATCAGCCAGTTTCTTTGAATGAATTCTTTGAAGTTGATGCTTTCAAATTCTAATATGGTCCTTCCTCCTGATTTTTCTTCAATTTTGGTGATCATATTGAAGTCGCCTCCCATTATCCATAGGGGGTGAAGAAGATGGGAATTTAGGATTTCAAGGGAGTTAAGCATGTCTATTTTCTGGTTGGAGGGTTGGGGAAAATAAAAATTGGTTATGTGGCCATGGATATTAGTTCCGATTAGATGGAAAGTGGCTTGGATGAAGTTGTGAGAGGCATGAATACCTGATAGGGTAATGAGGAGGGGTTTCCAGGGCTAATCCTCCTGAGGCACCTGTAGCATCCACTGCATTGGAATTGCATCCTTTCCAGAGCTTGGTGATGATTGAGTTCAGAGTAGAACTATTACATTTGGTTTCTTGCATAAAGAAGATTGTTGGTTTTTCTTGCATGATTCTATTTTTTATCATTCGATGCTTGGCGGGGCTATTGAGCCCTCTAATATTCCAAGAGGTGAGCTTCGTTGAGAACTATGGGGGATAGGTTGGAAGAACTTGGTCAGCTTGGGATATCTCTGAGATTCAACTAGTATTTCCCCCAAAATGATGGTTCTCTAAAGATCTGTGTGTCGCTCCCTTTTCCGCGATTCCTTCAAGAGTTTTTTTCCATCCCAAGGGCTACCTGCCTGAATGCCCAAAGAGTTGCGTTGTTGTGCCTTGAAGAGAACAAATTCGAGGCTCTCAATCTGTCTGGGAGGTATCTTTTCATAGTCTATATTCTTGCAGGATATCTCCATATATAATATGTATAGATCTCCTAGATCTATGCTTTCAAGTTCGTCGTCAATGTGGGAGGTTTGGTCTGCAACTTCCTTGGTTCCTTCATCCTGAACCGCTTGTGTTTTTTTGCCATCTATATCCATGAAAGCGGAGTTCCATATGAACATCTCCTTGTCTTTGCTAGATTTTCCTAGCTGCGGGGCTTGAGTTTGAGAATTTTCCTGAGAGGGGGTGGGATCAGGGATGAGCGAAGGTGTTGGAGTTTGTTCAGGGATGGGATCTTTGGAGGGGCCAAAGTTTTGGAGGGAAGTTTCCCCATCCTGGATGGGTTGTTTCACAAGAACATCGAAGTTGTTACTAGTTGAGGGCTTGGAGGCTTTAGGGGCAGAAGTAGGTTTTTTGGTGTGCCTTTTGCGCATAGAAACTTTGGTGAAGCCATCAGTATCAGTGTTTTCTAAGCCTGGGGTAGGTTTAGGGGGTTGAATGAGCGGGAAATATCTAAAGAGATGTCAGTGCTCATGGCATCTGTGGCAACGAAAAGGAACATGCTCTTAATCTATGGTCTAAACCCATTCAAAATCATCATGGTAGAGACTTACCGAATCAGGAAGAGCTTTGGCCAGGTGAATGTAGACGCAGATTCTTGCATATGCGGTGTATCTCTTGATCTTGGTTTCTTCTTCTATCTTGATGAACTCCCCCAGGTTGTTTCCTATCTCTTTTAGGGAGTCTTCATCCCAATATTCCAGCGGAAGGGAGTACATCCGAATCTAGACTGGTGCCCAGTTGAAATCCTCCTTGTCTGGATTGAACCTTTCGACCCAGTCTCTTAGAAAGAGACTTGCAGAATTGAAAAAATAGGGGCCTCCATCCATGATGCAATTTATGTCCTCAATGCAGTTGAAGATAGCGTTGAAGAAGCCTTTTGGTCCAAGCTGTAGAGTGACATGTCCTTTGGGATTCCATTTTCTATCTACAACTATTCCCCTATCATCAAACCACGAAGAAACTGTTTAAAAAATAGGAAGCTTTCTATTGGAATATCAAATGTGAATCTGAATTTACTTTATTGAAGGAGAAGCTAGTAAGCGGAAGCTATCCAACCATGGAGAGCTTTCTCAGTGAGCCAGAAGCCTATAAATTTACCAATGAGGGAATGGTACTTCATGTACTGGATTCTGGCATTGATGCGGTGGGCAAGTAGGTCGATTTTAGGTTGTTTTGCTGCAATCGGGATGCATGTGGAGGAAGAAACCTTCCTCGATCCGATTTGACATTTTGTTCCTTATATTTGTCATTTGGTTCATCTGACAGGACTTCTAGGGAGCTTGCAGGTTCAGAGTGCAGATTCTGGGCGTTGAGGGACGCATTTGTGTTGTCATTGGCGATATCTTCGGGCAGGGGGGGTGCACCTACCCCCCATCTGGTGGTGCCATTACCAGCATTCGTATCAGTGGAGATCTAAGAGCCCAAGGAGACGAGTGATGCCACCATGAGGGAGAGGAGGAGCCCTGATGGCACCCGTTGCAGATTTGAGGAAACCCTAGAAGTCCATTAGGGAGGCATTGACCCTAGGGTTCACAGCTCATAATCAATTATAAACTTTATTATTAATTAATAACTATTAATCATAACATTAATTAGTTATTAAATCATAACATTGATATAATTCTAACTAATTAATGTTATTTTGACTCCTAACCATAATATTACTTATAAGTGGATATTATTAAAAATAATTATTAATTTTAACCAATAAACTTGGTTATTGTTAGATAAAATAAATAATTATTTAGTTTATTAATATTTATTTATAAATATATCTTAGTTATTCAACATTTTTAATAAATAGTATAATAGACATAATATTAATTAATTATTAATAATTATTGAATTAAAATTTTAATAATTAGTATTCTTTCTCAAAAAAATTAATAGCTATTATTATTTCTAAAAATTATTTTTTATTCTTAAAACATTTTTAGAATGGGCTTTATTTATTTAATTAAAATAAAAGATAATAAGAAAATAGTGCACATTAATAATCTAACTATAATATTGAATTAGTTAATTTTTCTCTTAAAATTAACTTTGATTTCTTATTAATTATTTAAGGCTCTTTAAACATATTACTTATAAAGTAAGTATTAAATAGAAATAATTATTAATTTTATCCATTAAGCATGGTTATTTGGGATAAAATAAATACTTATTTGGTTATTAATACTTATTTATAAGTTTATTAATTCAATATTATTAATATTTATTGGAATATTTAATAATAATATTAATTATTTATAGTAATAATAATAATAATAATAATAAATTATAAATTAAACTTAAAACATTTTACAATAATTCCCATTATTAAGTAATTATTTAAATTAATTTATTAATTCAATAAAAAAATTATTTCTTTTAATTATAATTATTTATCAATATTATAATTATCTAATTTAGATAAATAAATGTTAAAAAAATTAAAAATTATTAATAATATCAAAATATTAATTAAAAATTAATTAAAATATATGGTCGGATCTTTTGGAATTATTAAACTTTTTTTCACTATCTATCCATGGTTGTGGCCTCTCTCTGCTTTCATTCATAATTTGTCCTAAAGATGGATCCACATTGGGATTCGAAACATCGACAAATTTTTGTTAACACTATGGAAAATCTGATTCACTCTCCTTCAACCTTCTTATTTAATTTGCAAATAAATTTTGAAACCTTCTTATTAATATATTTTGAAGTCCTTTGCAACAACTTTTTCCATAAAATTACTTGGAATCCACTCATCGCCCTTTGGGGCTTTCCCCAACAAGTTGGGGGCTTTCATCTTTGAATAAGCATATCTCTCAATCCGTGAGGGTTCTGATGGTGTGCCACATACTATTAGACCGACATAATGAGAATAATCCAATGACAATGGCCCAGAGCGCAAGATCCTCGATCTTCATCCCAAAATAATTCAACAAGTGTGGGGCTTTTGGGGTTTTCCAGGCGCTTTAATCAATGGAGCTTCCAATTTATGGAAAATATTAAGAGTGTTCAATCACTTATGTTGGCATGATCAATGAAAACACCATTAAGCAAAAATGAGGTATACAAGCACATGATTCTATGAGGTAGTAGTACCTCCCACTAACACAACATTGTCGATTGATTTTGACAAGAGAAATTTCAAGGCTAAAAGAATTGTTTTATATGTTGTTAAGGACCATCTCATTCTCCATGTCTCAGGGAAGAAGTATGCTTTTGAGATGTGGTAGTCTTTGAGAAAACTCTACCAAAGTACCAATGAGAATAGGAAGATGGTACTAAGGGAAAAACGAAGGCAGACCAAGATGACAAAAACCGACATAGTAGCCTCATACCTCACCAAGGTTACTAGAGTGAGAGATGAGTTGACAACTGTGGGAGAGGTGATTCTCGAGGAGCATCTATTTATTTCAACCTTGAGTGGATTTTATAAGAAGTGGGATGCCTTCACTGATGGGACTGGGTATCCCAAGAGAACTTTCCTAATTGGGGTAGCATGTGGAATGAAGAGGAGATAAGGATGATTTCCAAGGCTGGTAGCTAGAATGGTGGGGAAGATGAGTACAAAATTGCACTTGTTTCAAAGGCCAAGAAGAAGGCCAAGAAGGGATCCACAAGTGGGGCCAAGAAAAAGGGTAAACATAAGGATAAGGAGAAGGACATGAGAAAAGAGATATGCTTTGCTTGTTAGAATATAAGAAATTATGCTGTCATCTATCCTAATAAGAATAAGAAGGGAGTTTCAACTTAAATTTATGTGGATTAGTTTTCCACCGAGTTTGACAAGGAGTTTTCCTTGGTGGTTGGTCTTACCACGAGTGCCACACCCTTTAGTGTCTGGTACATTGATAGTGGATCTTCATGTAACATGAAAAGGGTCAAGGAGCATTTTACAAGTCTTACAAATAGGTATGTATATCTGTAGGTGGTGCTTTCATATGATCCATGATCAGAAAAATTAGTGTTGGGATTGTGTCCTTTCAGAGGGAGTCACATCCTCCCTTGAAATTTACAAAGTTTTTATATTTTCGAGGGCTAAATAATAACCTTATATCAATGTCCACTATTGAGGACAAGGAATATGAGGTGGTGTTCCGAGATGGATAGGTTCTTATGTATCCCAAGGGATCCAATATCACTTTTGCCAAAGTGATTGGAGTCTGCTGTGTGAAACTCTATTGCTTCATGTTTCAGCCTACTAGAGAAATGGTTTTTACCACCACCACCAACAATATGTGTAAGTTGTGGTATAAGAGGAGGGCCCACTTGCACCATGAGGCTCTAAGAGTATTAAGGGATATCGTCGTAGGAATGCTAGGGTTCAATACAAAGCACCATAATGTGTTTATGGGGTGTGCATTGGGAAATTACACCAAGACTAATTTCCCAAGCAGTGATAGCAAGGTAGTCTGGATAATTAACTTGATTCTCTTTGATGTCTGTCTTTTGATTTATTTTTTATCATTAAGGAGATGTGAGTACTATGTCGCTTTTATTGATGAATACTCTAGGAAGACCTAGATCTACATCATGAAGACAAGAGTTGAGGTCTTTCAAGAGGTTCTAAGAGTTTAAATCTCTTATGGAGAACTAGATAAGGAATAATATCAAAGTCTTGAGATCTGACAATGGGTTAAGGATGCCTCCAATGAGATGAAGTATTTTTTTTCTAGAGAGAGCATCAAGAAGTAGTGGATAATTCCATACACCCCATAGTAGAATGGGGTTGCAGAGATGAATAAGAGGTCCATAGTTGGGGAAATTAGATTCATGCTCCATGATCAGGGGCTACGATTCTTTCTATGGGTTGAGGCATGAAACACTTCAGTGTATCTACAGAATAGGAGTCCACACAGAATATGGGGGAAAAGACTCCTAAAGAGGTTTTTTGTAGGAAGAATCATGAGATTGGGCACATTAGTATTTTTGGGTGCTTAACATTTTCACATGTCCTTGAGGAGCAAAGGACAAAGTTAGAACCCACAGTCGAGAAGGTAATTTTTTTGGGGTATAGTGATACCTCCAAGGCCTACCACATATATATTCCTATAGAGAAGAAGTTTTTTGTAAGGAAGGATGTGATATTTGAGGAGGAGAGAGCCTTGGGTAGGTGAAGAGATATGGATCAGTTAGAGAAGTAGAATCTTCAACAAAGGGGTCCACCACAGGGCATGGGACCATCAAGTACAGGTTCACAGGGATCTCGAGGATTTGAGGCTTATGGGGTGATAGGTCCACAGGTTACAGGGACAAAGGGGAAAATATCCCTGAGTACGAATTCACTACATACTCCAGGTGCATCATTATCAAAGTTGATGAATATAGAGGATGATATACCCATCCTAGTATAGTAGGATATTTCAGGGAAGAGGAAGCCTAAATTGCTTCGAGATTTCTTGTAGGAAATTGAGGAGATAGTGGGAAAGCCCAAGTGGTCAATTAGGGAGAGCATAACACCAGAGTGATTTGATAGATATTTGGATATGGTGACTAATGTTGTGGATACCGAGCCATCTAGTTACGAGGAGGATACAGGTCAGCAATTTTGGAGGGATGCCATGGTGGAAGAGTATGATTCCATCATGAATAATGGTGTGTGGGAGATCATGTTGAGACATGAGGGGAAGTCAATGGTGACTTCCAGGTGGCTCTAAAAGATCAAGCATGATACATATGGCAAGATTCAAAATTTTAAATATCGATTTGTGGTACGCAGGTTCTCATAGGTAGAGGGATTTGACTATGACAAGACCTTCACACGAGTGGCTCGATATACTTCGATCAGAGCAGTGATATCCATTGCAACAGAGGTGGGTTGGAAGAGAAATCATATGGATGTGAAGACAACTTCTATCAATGGGATCATAGAGGAGGAGATATATATCGAACAACCATAGGGATTTAAGGTGCATGGGAGGGAGTCCCATGTATGTAGGTTCAAGAAGCCCCTATATGTGTTGAAGCAGGTACTGAGAACGTGGCATTCATGGATTGATTATTACTTGCAACTGATGGGTTTTGAGAAGAGTGATACAGATCCGAACCTATATTACATTGTGGTTGGTGAGGATATACACATTCTTATATTTAATGTAAATGATATTTTTATTACATGAGAGGAGAAACTCATTGAATGCTGCAAGAGAGACCTTGCTTCAAATTTATAGGTGACCAATATAGGACTGATGCACTATTTTTTGGGGTTGGAGGTTTGGCAGGAGGATGGGCATATATTCTTGGGACAAGGAAAGTACGCAAGGTACATACTGAGGAGATTTCATATGGAAGACTGCAATCCCATGGCCACACCTATAATTACCAACTGAAAGAAGTTTCATACTTTTGATTCTGAGTTGGTAGATCCCATTTTATATCACCAGTTAATTGATTCATCAATGTATTTGGTCAATACCAAACCATATATCTTTTTCTCATTGAATACCTTGAGTCAGTTCATGGTGGAGCCTAGGATTGTGAATTGGGTGTCTGGGAAACATGTGTTGTGGTAACTGTAGGGTACAATGGATTATGGACTGGATTATATACAGGGGGATGGAGTCAGATAGATTGAATACATAAACTCATATTGGGTAGACAATACTAGTGATAGGAAGAGCACATCAGGATGTTGTTTCATGTTAGGTTCGATCATAGTGTCATGGTTCAAGAGTAAACATAGACCAATAGCACTAAGTTATGTAGAGGTGGAGTATATGGAAGATAGTTAGGATAGTTGTGAGTCCATTTTACTTCGCAAGATGTTGTATTGTTTATTTGGTCAGCAACTAAGACCAATAGTGATCTAATACGATAATCAAAGTTGCATTAAACTCATAGTGAATCTAGTATTTCATGACATGTCAAATCATATCAAGATCATATACCACTTTTTACACGTCATTTTGTCACCATGACATATTACTATTCATATGGGTCTATCAAAATCTATATCATGTTCCCTTAGAGGTCAAAAACACTCATGTTCTTGAATCAAGTCTTAGAAATTGGAGAAAAGCTCTGTAAAACCCGTAAAATATTACCTGCGCAATTTTTATAGCCTTTTCTTGCACATGCGTTAATAATTCTTCCATTAGCCGTGGTGATCGTCTCTTTGTTCACCACTAAAACCTGCGCACCCCCGTGAAAAGAAAGTAAAACTAAAAAGTAACTTCTAGAAGCCTAGTTGGTTGAATATTCTCCCAACTGGAAGCCTCTACAATCGTGTCGGTTCGAGCTTTATTCCTCTACTCATGGAGCTTATCCCTTGGTCCAAGGAACTCAAATCCCTTCATGGGAGGAATCCATCCCTCTCTTAATGGATCTAAAACTACCTCAATCTCTCTATAAATTGAGTTGAAGTTTCAAGTTGAAGGGTAGATACCAATGTGAATAGACATTGATTTGTATAGTTTCTAAGCTAGAGAGAGTTCATGGAGTTCATAGTTTCTATGCTAGTGAGTTTTTGTTGACACATTGAAGATCACACCTTTGTGCCCATGACTTCATGCTGGCCATTCTAGAGAGGAAGGCTTATCAGACTGAAGGAAAATGATTGCTCAGACACACGGGAGAAATTTGTACAACATCAAAGCATCTGGTTGTAAGATTTATCTTTCTAATTTATGATAATACATGTGGATCTCTTTTTCTCATTGTCTTGTTTCTGAATTCATGGAAATGATGCCAAGACTTAGATTCCTTGATCACTAAGTTGGATTAGTATTTATGATTATTATATATTGCAGGTGCTTTGATTGTTTGCGTTGTATGTGATTGCAGGTTCTTCTCATCATTGCAAAACTACTTTGGAGAGAAAGAAAAAAGACTACATCAGACATCTCCGTTGAAAGGTAGGAGCATGTCCTCTTTATTTCATGGTTGTAATAATCTAAAATAAAAATAATCTATAGAAAGAGATATTCAATGTATCTTTGTTTCTAGTTACTCGTTGGAGTACAAGGGAGATCGCTCTTTTCTGCAAGAGGGATTAATCCTGGTAACAAATTGTCGACCATACTGGGGAAGACAAGTTTAGTTTTCTTTGGTTATGTTCAGTTTGATATTCTAGCTTTCTTATTTTGACTTCTCTGAGTGTGGTTAGGTACATGACCTTTTATAATCTCTAAGAAAGAAGACCTAAAATATATGTTTTCCAAATTTTTCTCTACTTGCGCGGTTTTCTGTGGAAAACAGAGCGGCAACCTTCACGACTTGTCATTTTAGTTCAGTGCGCATGTGCAATGTTGTTAACTGAGAGGTTGTGCACCCCCTGGGAAATTTTGAAAAAAATGAAAATTCTCTCTTTCAGAGGCAGATAACTAAATTCTTGAGGTTTAACCTTATTTACTCCAGTTTTCAGAACCTGTGTGAGAAATCCTCTTCAACAATTTAGAACCTTATGTGATTAATCATCCTTTTTTCATTTTACAAGTTAGGGTTTTCCCTAGTTTACTATTTCTCTTTATGGAAAATAGATTCATTTGCCTCAAATCATTGGTTTTATGTTTTGTCTCCTTGAGCCATCAGGATTATTGCCAACCTTTTCTTTTATGAATACTTGTTTCTTATTCGATTGCTAAACGGAAAAGCTTCTAGATCACTGAAGCCTGATTTGTCACAAGATAGTCTTTCATGATTCATTTCTGTTGGGATAAGTGGAAACATTATTAGTTTGATTACAAATAAGGGAAATCATTTACAAAAACATTCAGAAGTATCCTAGTTAGGATTGATAATTATAACTTTGATTTGATTTGAATTTTTTTATACTTTTAAAGGTTTTTTAGAAATTTCTTTCTTTTGAGATTTGTTTGTTTATTAAAATTGTAGTTTCTGCCTTCATAATCAATGGAATTTTATTCGCAAAAGAGAAATTGATCATGCTTGGAAATTATGCCCTTAATGAAATTGTTTTCTCTTCAAAAGGGAATTTTAATTAAAGTTTGAGGAAGTTTATGCTTTTGAATTCAATAAATCTCTCAACTTTCTCCTAAATAGAATTCATCGAAACAAAAGAGTTGCATTTTTCATATTGATGTATTTAGAGTATTTTTTTTTAGGTCACAATATCATCAAGTTTCAACTCCATAACCTTTGCGCTATAACATCCAAATCAATACATCGCTTAATAAAATCAATCTAGACATTTTTACATTTTCTAAGGCTCATTCCACCAATTTAGCTTAGGCTAGTGTTTTGGAATAGGTTGTAATATACATTCCAGACAAATCAAAACAAACAAGTAGTATCTTGCGGTAGGGAAATCCATTTTTTGCATTTTTAATCTGGGAAGCTCTTCTTAAAAGAGTCAAGCACGAGGTCATGTCAGAGCCAGTGAGGTAATTGTACCTACTTCATTGGTGAAGATAGAATACATGCACGTAATACAAACGATAAACCTCATATTAACCATTGTCGAGGAGCCTAGGGTCACTTGTTAGCAAACCTCGGATTCACCATGTCGAGCAGCTTTCAAGGGGAATGAGCTCGACACTCTGCCATTGCATGTATATTGGATTTTAGACTATTTTCCCAGGTGAATTTGTCTCAATTAGTGACCTTAGTGGCCATAATATTTAGGATTTTTCCCAACAGGACGATGGAGGGAAGGTCCCACTGTACCTGGAACAAACGTTGGCTAGACTCACTTGGAGTTTTCGGAGGGTACTCTTCACTTCGAGATGGCATATTGGAGTTACTTGCACCAGACTGTTTCACTAAACAAGTTTTCAAGGTAACTATTCCACTCGCCAGTTTTTCACACTAAATTATGCGATGTTGGATTTCATCACCAAATAGTATTTTTATTGTGGAAACATATTGTTTATGTGTGGTTTGTTTCTTATATTTTCTAGGCGCATGTTCATTTTCTTAATTTCTTAGCGACCTTAGGTGTATTCTGTTGAAATTTTTTTATTTCGTCTGTTAAACGATTAACCGTGGCTGATAACCGATACATTCACGTAGAATGCAGGGGAAACCCCCTGATTATACACCCAATAAATTGGAAAAAATTAAATCTAAAAGATTTAAACAATCAGGAATTGGGTCTACTGAACAAGGAGAAACATCTATTGTAATACATCTTGATTCGAAGTTAATCAACCTCAGATAATTGAAAAAGATCAAGAACAACCAGAAATTTCTGAAGTAATCATTGTTGAACCTATTACTGGTGAATTGTATGATACTCAATTCATTGAGCCTGAAATATCTAAACCTGAATCTGAATCTACTTCATCTGAGTCACCTTCGGATTTCATAACTCGTACTCGTGGTCGTCCTCGTTCACCTGGAGTGAAACTTCTTATTATTGATAATATTCCTCCTGGCCTAATTAGTATTGAAGAGATCTCTGACATGGAAGAATAGATCACAATTCCTTCGCGTCAAGAATATTTAGATATAAGTTTTAGTGAACATATTTACCCTTATGTTCCTTTTAAACCGGATCTTTGGTATCATCAAATTACCAAATTTCTGCATAACTCTGGTAACAATTATTCGCCACAACGCATCCCTTTTTACTCTATACCCAAAGGTAGTTACATGGCTTCATCAAGCATGTCTATTAAGTCATCTATTTTTTCTTCATCACCAGAAATATTTTTATATGGTGGTTCATTAGTTCCTGTTGGATACAAGACGCTCTCTGGCACTTTCTTAGGATCATCTCCATCTTCTGAAAATTTTACACAATCAACTGTTCTCTATGAATCCACCACCGAATCTTTGACAACGGAATATGTCTATATGTTTTCCGGAAATATTCCTCAAGCTAGCTCTCAAGGTGGCTATATAGCGCCCGGGGGAAGCAACCTCCTCAAGGACAACAATTTCTCCAAGGGAAGTACCCTATTCAAGGGTAGCAACCTCTTCAAGGGCAGTTACCTCTTCAAGGGTGATAGTTTTATCAAGAGAAGCTATCCTTTCAAGGAGGACAACCTTTTACTAGAACTTATTCGGGTAATTATCAAACTTATGTTCCAATACCTCAAACTGGTTATGGTTAACCTTATGCATCGTAACATTTGATGGTAGCTCCTTACCCAGGCGTTAATACTGTGTGGAATCCGTTGTTGAATCAACAATATTTGCAACCTACTTTACATGTATCTTACAATCAACCTGCACAACCAACTAGACAATTCAGTTTTACCCAAGTCCAACAGCCTGTTCAAAGTGCACTTCAAATTACTCCTCAGGTATCTGTGCCTAGTACTTTAAAAGTACTCCTATCCAATCTGTTGTGCAAATTTCTGTTCAACAACCGAGTACACCTATCCCTGGAGTTTCTCAAACCCCTATTGTTACAACCCTTCAAACGACTGCATCAATTTTTACATAGGAAATCCCTCAGATTACTACTAATCAAACTGGACCTACAATTCAATCTACTATTCAAACCTCTTTAGGAAAACCTGGTGCAACTACAGCTCAAACAAGTGAACCTTTTCAAGGTCAGTTTGTTTAGAGTCAACCATTTCAAGGGAAATTTTAATATGGAAAAATGGTACAAAATCCAGTTTACCAGAATCAACCATACCCTAGATATACATATCAAATACTAGGTCAACCTCAGTTTGGTATGGCTAACCCTGTATACCCTAGCAGTATTCCAATCCCATCTGCTCAGACTCTCCTAGGTTATCCTGGATATCCTCCTTCGAGTACTGGTATTGTTCCTCAAGGTTATCAGTTTGCACAGAAATACCATAACTGTCAGTTACCATTCATTGCAACTTTAGACTTACCAGACTTGTCTTGGCTGACAAATGATCCAATTTATTATCTTCTGTTTTGGCCGGCAATGCCAACTAAGTTACCCAGTGATATTCCAAAGTTTGAAGGAAAATTAGGAGAAGACCCCTCAAATCATGTGATGAATTATCATCTGTGGTGCGCATCCAACTCCTTAATCAATGATTCCATTCGTTTGAGACTTTTTCAGAGAACATTGATCTTTTAGCTGCAAAGTGGTAAATTGAGTTACCACGTGGCTATTTCAATAATTTCAACACTTTAGCAACAACCTTCCTAACTCATTTTTATTTTTCATTCCGTTATTACAATGGAACAGAACTTTCATATTTAAAAGAAAGTAGGTCTACATACATTTCAGATCACATACACGAATGGCGACGTAGACGACGTTTAGTGAAAGTTTTTATTCCATACCAAATTTTGGTAGAGTGGTTTATTAAATCATTACTTCCAAATATTACTGAGGATGTAGCTAAGGGAGGTGTTGTAATAGAAGAAGGCATTGAGCCTTCTTGGTGATTCTCAGATGAAGTTCAAAAGTTTATGATCAAATATGCATTCATGACCTATAGATCCTATGTTTACCATGTGTTTTATGAAATGTATATCATGTATTAGGCATGTCTTAAGTATGACCTAACCCTATTATTGATTTTTTATACTTGTTATCATCATTTATTTCATTCTGGAAAGTTTTGGGCACTTATGGGCAGTGGTTTGAAGGCTAGCCCTGAAAAAGTGGCATAGATCTCGGCACCCCATGCAAATAACTAGAAGATTTGGGCCATAAACACATCCAGGCAGGCTTATGGGTGTGGTTGGAGCCTCATATATATATGCACAATGTGTCAAGGGTGTGGTTGGGAGGTAAATATTTTGAACAAAAGTTCCAACTTAGGATCTAACCACCAGAGGTTGTTGGTTGACTTTTGGGTGATTTGGTGTTCCTGAGGGGTATCAATAAGTTTCCAGTTTGTAGACCTGACTTCCATAACTATAACTTGGAGTTCGGGCCACGTCATGGTAACATTCAGCTCTTGTTTACCCTGGAGAGCTTGTAAAAGAGGGTAAATGTGAGAGGAGGTGGTTACAAATCTATAGCATCCCATTTGATTGGTCTGAAATGCTCAAGAACTAGAGATTCCAATCCTATGTGTATCATAGTTCCAATTCATTCATAAGAAAATGTTGGGAAGTCATTCCCAAATATCTGTGTTGGGTTATCTTGCTCTCTCGAAATCATGTTAACTTTAAGATTAACAGGTCGGTGCCAGCCACAACATCTATGAAAGCAACTCAACTCCTCTTTGAATGCATATTCTCCAGGGGGTATGATATACCTAAACTGGAATATAACGAAAAGGAGTGGCTTAAACTAAATAGGGACTGTGATCATGTTGGTATCTTCAAGTCCCGTAATCCCAATCTACCATTTCAAATCAGAATTTCAGGAGATCAGTTTTTGATATGGACATTTTTATTAAGGAATTATCAACTCATTTTCATTAGCTCCTCGAAAGGAAACCCAGGGGAGGTAGGAGCAGGAGGGGGAGAAATAAAGATAAAATTTTCTTGGGGTGTAGGCATCACCTCAAATAATTAGGAAAAATCCTTAGCCCTTTGGCAAGGATTGAAATTTGCATCCATGAGGGGTATTCATCATATAATTGTGTTTGGTGACTCATTGATTACCATACAAAAATGCCCCAAAATTAAATACCACATGGAGACTGATTTTCCTCCAATATATCACTGAATAAAGCTCCTTTTGGATAAATTTGAAAATTTTGATTTCTACCATGTCAAAAGGGAAAACAACTAGTTAGCGGATGAGCAGACCAAATTTGGGGAAAATTTGGCCCAAGGAATGATTTTTGAAGATCAAAACAATCTACAATTGTGTCATATACCATGAACACTCTCAATCAAAGGATGATCATTCCCATGGTTACCATTGAGAAGGAATTATGGTATGCAAATCCATTAAACTTGATGTTTTTAATTTCAAGGCTTGGAAGAGCCTTTATGAGTGACATTATGAAAGAGGGAGTCCACTAATAAAATATTCATATGGGAATAATCAAAGTGAATCACTGGGTTTCAGGATAGGTGGAATAAATATGGAGTGGGATTAACTCCCCACATCAGGGCCAAACTTGGTATTACAATCTCTTAATTGAAGCAGATAATATCGTTCACATGTGCATCTAGAATGGTGGTTATAACAATGGAATTATTATGTCAACATGTGTGAGGATGAGACGTTAACATTAAATGCGACAAGAGATCCCTTGCAGTCAGCCTAGATCATGGTAATAATTTAAAGGGTCGAGGACTCATGCTGAAATCGCTATTGATTTTCATCAGAGAAAGAAACGCTGGTGAAATGGATTTTGCAAGAAGGAACAATGTTAGTAAGTCCCTGGAAGAGTAATTGGATGCGATAAAAACGAAGGTATTAACTCTCATATACAATGTAGGATACCAGGTAATTTATAAGGTTTACTTCCACTTTGACCTGGTATCAAATCAACTTGGAAAATTGAGAAAATATGTGGAGTGCCTTCATGCGTCAATAGACCTATTGATCACTAAAAGAGAACAATTGGACTAAAAGTTGGAAAATATGGAAGTGTTTGTGGAAATCACTATGGTGAATGATTTCAAGGAGATATATGGCCTTAACGACAATCAGAATGGAGTACAAGATGAGCAATAGGCGGATTTGGGCAATAGAGCAACAACTAACCCACCTTTGCATGCTGAGGACACAAAACAAATTGATACAACGCACGAAGCAACACAAAAATCACCCTTGCAAATGGATGTTGATCACATTGTGCCAGATGGACTCAATGGAAACCAGAATGAGGGCAGTGAGTAGAATTTTCATTAACTTTTTGTTATGCCATGCTTTGCAATTTTGTTATATATAATGGGGTATTTTGGAGATCTTATAAGATAAACTATGTTAGATATTTAGTGAAGAAAAATCAGTCTATAGGAAGGCTTCGAATTGAATAGTACTGGAAAACCACTTATTAAACTCTTCTCTTGAATGTAAAGGCGTTTTCATATTTTCAATTAAATTAATACAAAGCTAACCGTTTCTTTAAAAAAAAACAATAATAGTAGTAAATAATAACATTCATCAAAATAAAATTTTATTATAGAAAATTGTAGTCTCAACCCAGTTTTCGGTTTTATATGAAATCGCATTAATTTAATGCCCAACCCAAAATGTCATATGTTGTTGTTATAAACATGAATATATTTCAAAATTGGAAACACATGAATTTATTCTACACTAATTTTTGCTAGAAAAATAAAATAAAATAAATATCGAAAGCCACAAAATCTTAACACAATGATTTTTTAGTCCAATGACCGTGGAAAACCCCGAAGAGAAAACCAGTAGGAGAGAGGGATATTTTATTTTAGAGAGAGAAATTTTACAATATTTATTACAACACTTAAAACATACTTATTTCATGGTCAGATTTTCCTATTTTTCTTGTTGTGAAGTATCCTAGAATCATGTGCTTATCTGCCTCATTTTTTGTGCCCATATGTGCTCATAAATTATTGTTTGATAAAACTGAGATGTTGTAATAAATTCCTTGTCAGTATACATATGATTCTGAGCCTTCCTCCTCAAAAAACATGTTGTTCTTATTGTATTAAATCTTACCCCTCTAACAACAATAAATGCACTCAAACAAGTCCTTGATTTAAACCCATCATGCCTTGAAAATCACACTAGAGCTCAGTCAAACACTCAGGAAATATGCCTCAATATGTGTTACTCCTATTATCCTTGGAATACATGTTGATTTCCATACTTATATAGCTATTTTACCCTCCTTCCTTTGTTGTACCTTTTCATCTTAGCCTCCTTATCTCCTTGTCTTCAAATCTCATGAAGCAAGTACGCATGTGGTGTATTTTCCCCTTTTTTTTTTCCCTTTTTTTTCTCTTTAAGAAGAGAGACCTAACCCTAATACCTAATGTTTGAGATTGGATCTTAGCTAATTATATCAATGGTGGAGATCTAATATCTCATTGAACCATGAGACACATTTTCCCCTTAGTCCCATTTTCATTAATTACTCAAAATGTATTTTATGACTTTATGTTTATAAAGTCCATTTATGACTTTATTTATCTTAAAGTCACTATATGAATTTATAAACTCACTTTAACTTCATTTCCCTTAAAGTTGAGTAAATGGGGTCACACTAGGACACTCTTTCCTAGGCTATACAACAAGCCTAAAGAACACTTGTCCCTAGTACTCCTTTTCTAACACTCCCTCTTACCAAGGAAATTCTTTCTCGCCACTCCTATCTTATATCTTAAATAAGCATGCTTGCCCCTTAGCAATGACTTGGTGAGAATATTAGCCACCTGCTCATCAATAGATATATACTATAGCTTCACTGCTCCTCTCTAAACATAATCTCGAATGAAGCGGTGTTACCAGGATTAATCCCTCTTGCGAACAAGAGCGATCTCCCTAGTACTCCAACGAGTAACTAGAAACAAAGATCCATTGAAGATATCTTTTTTTAGATTATTTCTATTTTAGATTACTACAACCATGAAATAAAGAGGACATGCTCCTACCTTTCAACCGAGATGTCTGATGTAGTCTTTTGTCTTTTTCTCCAAAGTAGTTCTTCAATGATGAGAAGAACCTACAATCACAGACAAGGCAAACAATCAAAGCACCTGTAATATATAATAAGCATAAATACTAATCCAACTTAGTGATCAATGAATCTAATTCTTGACATCATTTCCATGAATTCAGAAACAAGACAATGAGAAAAAGAGATCCATATGTATTATCATAAATTAGAAAGAGCAATCTTATAACCAGATTCCTTGATGTTGTACATATTTCTCCCATGTGTCTGAGAAATCGTTTTCCTTCAGCCTGATAAGCCTTCCTCTCTAGAATGACCAACATGAAGTCATGGGAACAAATTTGTGATCTTCAATGTGTCAACAAAAACTCACTAGCATAGAAATATGAACTCTATGAACTCTCTCCAGCTTATAAACTATACAAATCAATCTCTATTCACATTGGTATCTACCCTTCAACTTGAAACTTCAGCTCAATTTATAGAGAGATTGAGGTAGTTTCAGATCCATTAAGAGAGGGATGGATTCCTCCCATGAAGGGATTTGAGTTCCTTGGACCAAGGGATAAGCTCCTTGAGTACTAGAGGGATAAAGCTTGAACTGGCGCGACTCTAGAGGCTTCCAGTTGGGAGAATATTCGACCAACTAGGATTCTAGAAGTTATTTTTTATTTTTACTTTATTTTCACGAGGGTGTGTAGGTTTTAGTGGTGAACAGAGTGATGATTGTTGAGGCTAATGGAAGAAGCATTAGCGCATTCATAGGAAAAGGCTATAAAAACTGCACAGGTAATATTTTAAGGGTTTTACAGAGTGTTTCTCAAATTTCCAAGACTTGATTCAAGAACATGAGTGTTTTTGACCTCTAAGGGAACATGATATGGATGGTGATAGACCCATATGAAAAGTCAAATGTAATGGTGAAAAAATGACATGTAACAAATTCCCCCCTAAAGTGCGAAGTTTGAGAAAGTTTTTTTTAAGAGTGAAGTGTTTTATCATTCCCAGGCTTGGATTAGAGACACCGGTCGAAAACCTATAAAAACATTCAATGCAAATATATATCACCACTAGGGTAGGCATTCCCATACTCAGATCAAAAATAACTAAGTGTTCTGGTACATATATGATTTCAGTATTACATCAAAAAGTAGACACAGTATGGGTGCAACAATCTGTCATAAGAAGTCTACTATATTATGAATACGTAACTCCTCGTAGCCTGGATGGTGGAAACTAGATCCAGGGTCTTGATTTTCGGTTCTCGAACTAGTATGAATCTATCCATGCAATTTATTTTTTCAAAGTTGAACATGGTAGAAACCACATGATTACTGGTCGATGATGAGAACCGTTAACAAGTGTGAGAGAAACCACCAATGATGAAAATGGCTCTCAAATTACTTCAACACAATCTATGAAGTGTGAATGAATGATTTGCATTCAAACACTCATATAATCATTCTATCGAAGGTCAATGATGAGAACCTATCATCAAAGGAAAGAAACCTGCCATTAGGGCATGCATATTCTAAGGTACTGATAGGATTCTAAATCAACTTTCTAGATAACGAGTTGATGTCGATAGAAAGTGATATTTCATAGGAAAACCTACGACACGAAACCATTAGATAAAGTTTTGAAGATATTTTTTGCAAGGACCGACTCAGGGATGGTTAACGTGAATGGAGACAAATGTTTGCAATGAATGGTAATTTGAACTTTCTCTTGAACACATAATGACACCGTAAGTGGCTTGGCAGCATTTGGCCCAAAGATAATACCCAGAAACCGGCTGAAGACTTTCAATGTGGTTTGATTAATTGTAAGACAAAGGATTTCCCAACCCAGGTAGAAGTGTGACAAAGTGTCATGTTCAAGAGCGACAAGCTGCTTTCTAAAACAAGGACAATGAATGGATTCTTTTTCTCACTTTTTTCCCCACCATTACTGGAAAGTACCTCTTTATTTTTGTCAAGCTTGAGGAGGATAAAATTCTCTTATTGTGTAAGCTCATCCTTCAGATGAGTCCATCTTAGTATTAAAAACAAACCCTAAGAAGGAGTGGTTCGATCCTGCTATGATCGACAAGTCTTGTACTGTTTAATTTTAACGAGTCCAACATAGGATTAACTCGATGTTTTTCAGTTTTAAGGAGTCAAAAGAAAAACATAAGTAAACTCGATAGTGTTATTTTTTGTAAATTTAGTTCCTCAAGCACGAAAAAGGATAAAATAATGCCGGAGAGAACTCTATTGACCATGCTTAGTCAACATATGCCTTTTTCGTAAATAGTCCAATTCAGTCCGGAAAAGGGGTAAACTTATATTGAAAGGACGACTGTTCATTTACTTTAATGAGTTTGAATAGTCAAGTACTCGACGATATTTTCATGTTTAGAGAGTCTGGAAAGGGCTTAAAATAGGACTCTAGGGTTTCGTTTTTTGTATTTTTATAGAGTTTGAAAAAGTGATAAAAGACTACTCAATGTCAAAATGATTCTTTCCACAAATATCCTGTTTCCTGCACACAAAAACTCAAAAAATTACGAACATCTGCTCTCAAAAAATGGGAAAAACATTTTGATTTGAATTATAAAGTAAAAATAAATAAAATAATATTATTTTATTCATTTAAAACTACAAAAAGAAGTTTAAACAAATCATTTTCACCTTTTAGTTTTCAGAGCAGAGCAGAAATAGTTTTTTTCCCTAAATTTTCCGAAGCTGATATCAGGAGAATCGACCAACCATTTCAAGAACCGCCCGTGACAAGTATTCCACATCATCATTATCTTTATTTTCATCCATTTAGTTTTTTATTTTAAGTCTTTAGGTAATTTTTTAGGGGGAAACAATGTTTTAAAATCCGCCCTCAGGGGTGCGCAGGTTTTCATGGAGAAAATCGCACACCCTGATGATTTTTTAATAGAAAAATCATCAGGACGTCGCAGTTTTTATGTGTAGCTCGTGCGCAAAATTGCACCGTGTACACACAGAACCTGCACAAGCACCGTGGGGTTTTGAAAAACATGTTCCTCTCCACAAAAATGGCTCAAAATTCTCCCAACTGATTTCTAATGATTAAATTGATGGTTTGTAGGTTGACAATCATGTTGGAATGGCGAGAAAGAGAGAATTAACTTGTAGACAATGAAGCCATGGATGATCCGGCAACAATTCGCTCATTGAAAAATTGTGGCTTCTATAAGTTCTGGGTGATTCAAGGTATGAAAGCACAGGTTGAGATGATGACCTGACTAGTGAATTCTTGGGATGTTCGAGATCAATGTTTCATCATTGGAGACAATAAGCTTGTGATCGAGCCGAAGGATATATATTTCCTCACTGGATTACCCCACAGTGGAAGGGACATTTCCTTATTTGGGACAAGACCAGGTGGTCTTCCCACTGCTTATTACATGGCTCAATATTGTAGCCGAGATTCAGAGTTAAAGGATGGTCACATTGATATCAAAAATATTGTGTGAATGGACCTCAAGATCATGACATTCACTGTTACAAGGTTGTGTGGGAGTTTAGCTCCGCATGTGGCTACCAAATCACAAATGTAGACTGTAGTTGAATGTTCCAAGGAAACAATTTTCAACTGGAGTGAAGGAGTGTTGGCTAACATGAAGAGCCAACTCACAAGAGCTAAGAATGGGAAATTTAAAAACTTTGGGTATGGGGCCATTCTTGTGTCTTTTTATTTAGAGAGGATCCCACTCCTCACACCTCAACAGTCTCCGATGGATCCCACAGGACCTTGGGAACCACATATGTTGCATTAGGTAGCATTGATGGCTCGCCATGGTGGCGATGGTGGTGTAGTGGTTCTCTTTACTCCTTAGTTCTTTATATGGCTTAGGAACCATATCTTCATGATTGAAGATTTTCCTTATGCAGGGATGGATTTTAGAGGTAATCCTAACACATCACTTCCACTAGGAGCATAGTGGGATGCATCAGGTAAGAAAATAATTTTGAATTTTTTATGTTATATGATTTTTATTTGATTTTCTATCATCCAATATTGATAAAATTTTAAATGCAGACGTTGGTACAACACGACCAATAGTGCTTCGTCTCTTTGATAGGTGAGAGGCACAACCTATAGCAGGCCCACCACAGAATGATGTGGAAGAGATCCTTGTAGATCTGGAGCACAACCTAGAGAGGTTGACTAATGATGTTCCAGAGATAGGGACAAATGATATACCTGTCAGGCTTTAGAGATATGTGATTAGTGTCCCAGTCTTGTTCAGGAGATTTCTGCGCAGGGTGGCATTTGCCATAGTTTGCTATCATGATCATCATCATAGATAGTTGATGGTCGATCTAGATTGACACTTTGTTTTTTTTATTAGTATATTTTAGATCATAAGGTGTTTGATACCTATGATCAAAGATGATGTAATATTTTTCGACAAATAACTATTTAACCTAATGATATTGCTACTTCCGTTCTCTGAGTATCTTGTTCAATATGGATTAAATATTTTTTTGTTTTACTTTTAATGTTGCAGATGTCTATTTAAAACTCGATTAGCTAATGCATCAGCCAATGTGTTTAAATTTCTTGAAATGTTTTGATATTCGATATAATCAAACTGTCTTTCCAAGAGACGAACCCTCTAAAACATCCTTAACAAAACTGGATTTCTGATAGCGTAAACACCATTTAAATGTAATGCAATGAGTTGCGAATCTAACCTAGGAATCAAACATCGAATACAAAATGTGATGGCATCAGATAATAGCTCAATGACTGCGCTATATTCTGCAATATTGTTCGTTGCTTGACCAAGGCATATCCCATGAATAGAGACCAACTCATCAGTAGGTGAATAAATAACCCAAGCCGCGGACAAGATGTTTTGTGTACTACGATAGGGCCGTCAGCAAAACCAATGTAAGTTTGAAGGAATGTCGACATCTGCAATATCAAGAGTAATCAAGATAAGAAACGAAAGTAGAAAAAGTTATAAAACAAAAATAAGTAATCCTAAGGCACGCTTCTCTAATCTAAGGCACATTGTTCTTAATTTGTAACTAATGTACAAGGAGGATCTTCACACAAAAATTCATGCATAATATCTCCTGAGATAAATACCATTTTTGGGTTTATCTAAAGAGATGTCATCATAATCAATTAATTCATAGGCTCGTTTTGCAAGCACACACTTAACAATATAAGGACCATGTCGCATTGGTTCGAATTTACCAACGCCTAGTTTGTCGTGAGCTTGATCGTATACTAGAACTAGGTCACCTTCTGAATATATGTGAGGGTTAACACTTTTATCATACTAAGATTTAACACGTTTTTTAATGAGCTTCAACAGCTAATGCAACGGTGCGACGAGTCTCATCTAATTGTGATAGGTATAGAAAGCATTTCTCCTCTTCAGAGGTAGCTAGTAATAATTCAATGGCTAATTTGAGTGACGGTATTTCACATTCAATGAGTAGCACAACTTCTAAACCATAAACAAGTTGAAAAGGAGTGAACCCTGTGGTAGTTTTCGTAGAGGTACGATATGCCCATAATGCCAAAAAAATCATGGTATACCAATTAGATTTATGAGTTCCTACAATCCGTTTAATCATGTTGGTTAAAACCTTGTTGACGGACTCAACTTGATCATTAGCTTGTGGGTAATGTGGTGTAAAATTATCATGGCGTAGGCCAAGTTGATCAGAAAGTTTGGTCATCATAATATTTTGAAAATGGATTCCATGGTCCGTAACGATAACTTGAGGGACACAGAATCGAGCAATCTAGTGATTGAATATGAAAATTGCTACAATTTTTCCATCAACCGCGAATGTAGGCATCACCTCGGCCCATTTGGTAAAATAATCTACGGTGAGAATAATATACCCATGCCCCCCGATCAAGTGAGGGTTACATGTGATGAAATCGATGCCCCATTTGGTGAAAGGACCGACATCAATGAATGGGTGAAGAGAAGCTGAAGGTGCACGCATTTTTCAATAAAAAATCTGGAAATTCTGGAACTTTCTAATCGCGAGAATATAGTCTTTGAATAAATATGGTCAAAAATAGGCAATGCACAATATATTTTGGGCTGTGGTAACCCAGACATATGACCACCACACACTCTAGAATGGAAATCATTCAAAACCCTTTCGACCTCTTCATGAGTTATACAACGTCGAAAAATAGAATCGGCACCATGACGATAAAAAGTGTCACCAACAATATTGTATTGCTGAGATTGGTATCAAATTCTTCGTCGATATGATCATGAAATATTTGGTCGAAAGGCTTGGGTTTGGAGATATATAATGATATCCCCAAACCAAGGATCTAAAGTACTGATTAGAAATAGAGATTCATCAACGAGAGTATTTTCTACCACCATTTCAGACTTAGTATTGGGAAAATCACACATAAGTTCGGCAAATACCAGTGATTTCTTAGACTTGGATTTCTCGAACTCCAAATCAAACTCTTTTAGGATAAAAATCCATTTGGAGTATTTTCCCCCGAGCAATTTCTTCGTCAAAATGTACATCATTGGGTTTCAATTAGATATCACTTGTGGTTTTGTGTAATATGTAGTGACGGAAACGTTGGAAAACTTGAATGGATACCAAGGCAAATTTCTCCACATGTGAATACTTGATTTCCATCGGACTGAGATTTCGACTTAGGTAATAAATCACATGTTCGTTGTGAGAATAATCCTCTTGAACTAAAACCATTCCAATCGTGGAATCAGATGCAACTAAATACAAAAAGTAATACCGGTGTAATTGGGTGGATGCAATAACGGTGCATGGGTCAACATGTTTTTAAGTGCATTAAAAGATTTATCAGAAATCTTGTCCCAAATGAATGGTACATCCTATTTCAACAACCATTTAAAACCTTTCATTAACTCTGCATAGTTCGGGATAAAATGACACAAAAAGTTTGCTTTCCCCTACAAACTTTGGAGTTGGCGAAGAGTGGAAGGAGGAGGTAGATTAAAAATAGCCTAAACCTTTGATGGATTGACATGAATTCCCTCTTTTGAAACAATGAACCTAAGTAAACGTCCTGATTGTACAAAAACAACACATTTGTGCAGATTCAAATGAATGTTGCAATGCATACATCTCATAAATATAGCACGTATGTGTGTAGGATGATCTTTTCTACGTAAATAATGAGCAGGTAAGTCATCTAGGTAGGGCTGTATAATATTTTTGATATCGTGAAATGCATAAGACATACCTGTTTGAAAATTTGCACCGGAATTTTTCAGTCCAAAAGGTAATTTACAATATGCAAACGTGCTCCAAGGACATATAAATGTTGTTTTAGGTTGATCAACAAGGAGTATGTTGATTTGATTGTAACCAGAAAAACCATCCATAAACGAGCATATTTCATTTCCCGCATAATCATCAACAATTTGATCGATATAGGGGGTAGGATAATTGTCTTTGGGACAGGCCTTGTTAATATCCCGATAATCGACACATACTCTGATAGTCCCTTGTTTCTTCATTACGGGAACTATATTAGATACCCAATCCATCAAAAGAATAGGATAAATAAATCCTGCTCGTAGTAATTTTTCAACTTCAGATTTGATTGCAACAACTTTCCACGGATGTATCAGACGTAATCTCTGTCTAATAGGCTTAGCATCTGGGTATGTCTTAATTTAATAAATAACAATATTAGGATCAATAGGTGACATTTCTTCATAAGACCAGGCAAAAATGTCTCGGAATTCTTGAAATAGGGCTTTGTAAGTTTTGATCTCTTCAATCAAACAAGAAGCACCTATATGAATGTTCTCAATTATTCCAGGTTTAATCGATATGTCAATAGGAATTGTTGTAGAAATATTTCCCAAAATTTTCTCAGAATCCGAATGTATAGTCGATGTGGGATTTTGAGGTTTCTTGACATAATAAATTGTAAATATGGATCAAAAATAATTTTCAAGTTTATCAAGGTCAGGTAAAAAAGAAGATCAATGATGTAGATCGTCCCATGGAAATTTGTCTGATGACAAAATTTCTCGGATATTTTCATCAATTGCAAATACTTGTTGAAAATGATCCGAAAATGATGTTAAAATTGAGCTTGATAAAGAATATGAATCTTCACTTACCACATTCATTTGATCAATAGAAGTTGATGTAGTGTTAGAACATGATTGTACTGCTACATATGCCGATTCAAAAGGACTTAAAGGCATCTTTCCACCATAGGAGTCCAATTCTGATTCTAAAGGAAGATTCCATGTGTCATAAAATGAAATTGTGCTTGATGTGATCATATTAATATTGGAAATAGTTCGCGGTATGTTGGGAGAAGGCATAATGAAATTTCCAATGAGAGTGGAATCCTTAACTAGTCCTACCCCAACATCTTCGTAAGGGATAACCGTTTTTCCGACATGTTGGATACTATATGTAGAAGTAGGGTCTGAAGCGAAGTAAGACAACTGATATATTTTAACAATATTTCCTTTATGAGGAAACATTATCATCCGAAAGACTAATGAAACAACAACATTCATAGCATAAGACCAACTGCAACCCAGAAGAAGGTTGTAATCAAGAGGGGCATCAATAAATTCCACCTCTAGCGTTACGATTTTTCCTTCTACTTCTATAGGTAGATCCTGGAGTATTTTGAATGGGCGAAGACCTCTTCAATCAAAGGCTTTAAGGATGGTTGGTGACCTGTTGATTGTCGAAGAGCCAAGAGTTTTCCAAAGCTAAGGACATAATTCACGTAGATGCTCCCTCATCAATTACAATGCGAAAAACTTGCCTTGATTTGACTAATACTGGAATTTGAAAAGCCATTTGATGTGGGAGTCTAGGTACAAAATTTTCGAGATCAAAGACAATCAGATTCAAATTCTTAAGGATCAATAGCTCCTATAGTCGATAATAGTAATTTACTCTGAGCTGGATAGGATTGCAGCACCTCGAGGGCCGACATTACTGAAGGGGATATGGCCAAATCTTCAACAATGTTGTAATTCTGAGCAGCTCTCGCATGTGGATTGAAAGTCAATTTTCGAAGTACACATTTGGTAGGCGGTTTAATCACTAAACCAGGGTTAGGTTTATCAATTTGCAATGCTTCAGAATCCGAAGGAGTTTATAATAGTGGTTGACTAGATGATTCAATTTCTTTACCAATTACAGGACTCTTAGATCCATATTTTTGAGATTGTGTTGCAACCATGACCTGGGACATCATCAAAATATCTGTTGATGAATTGGAAGAAGATCCGATCATTTTGCTATCTTGAGATGGAAAATGATATTTTAAGACAACAAGTGAGGATGAACCTTTGAAAATTTTGGATGCCTCGGCTCGATGTTGACACTCTTTGGTGTAGTGATCCTCATCAAAAATAATACAAGGATAATGAGGTTTCTGTTTTTCATCTAATGGTTCAGTTTTTTCAGCTTTCTCTTTGGGATAAGTGTTTTTTTTATTTTTACCTTACCCTTTATTCTTATTTCCAGGTTTAGATTTACTTGTAGATGAATCTACGACGTGAATTTCGACAGAAGTTTTGAGGGAAGGGTCTCCTTTAGGTGAATATGGTAGAGTTATAATTAGAGAAGTAGATTTAGATTATTTCTTCTTAATGTTTGTAGTATTAATTGTACCAATTACACCATCTACAGAATGAGAACCAGAAGGAGTTGCAGTAAGTTGACTTGGGCATGGTAAATCATGAATTTTTTAATATAGAGTACTAGATTGTGTGTATACAAGGTCCAGTTACCGCGCTTGGGATATGACATCACCATAATCCTTGCACTACTTGCTCTTTCAGTGAATAGTTACCGACTCATCATTTCCGGGCACACCCCCAATGTGCTTCTAATTCCATCTGGAAATGCTAATGACCAAAACAAATTTATTCCCTGACCTTCCCTTATCTACTTTCGAGTCCCTCAAGAAATCCGGTCACCCCCTTCCATGCAGTCACTCACCTTATAAGTTCCCCGATATCCCCTTATCTGCTTTCCAGTCCCTCAGGCGATCAATCCCTTGGAAAGGTTTCCTCGCATCGGAAGGTTCAAAAATGAAGGCATACTCTTGCCTCAAAACCATCATACCAGCTATAGCATGCTTATGGAAATCAATCGACACTATTGGGTACCAATGTCCCATAATGGCCCTAATCCTAATGTTCTATACCATCATATTGTTACATGTTTCAATTCCTTTTACTACCGCTACTAACATTTTTGCAGTCAGTCCAACCATGCAAACCAATAATTTCGATGCTTTTCTGTACCAAGGACGTAATTTCCATTAGACTCAAGCAAAATCATAATAAATTCAAATCATACCTCATTAATAGCTCATCAATAAGGTTACACTTTGAAATTATGTTTAATTCATATCACAACAAGAAAAATTAGCTCCTTAATCAAATCATCATGTATAAACATGTCTTATCCGGTTAGCTCAAAACTCAACCATCATAAATCCAAATCATACATCATGTTCATAATTAAAAACTAAAATAAAATATTGATACTTATGTTTCAAATGGTTCTTTTCTTCTGCCTTTTTTCTTTGTCCTTTTTGTACACACATTGAATCAGTTTACAAATCCAACAAGAACCTAGTGCTTTCTCTTCACTTTGACCACCTACACACACTGGATTGATTTCCAAACCCTACAAGCACCTACCGCCTTCTCTTCCATGTGTATTATCAACAACAAGGTCATCCAGATATTATGCCACCTATTCCCTCAATATAAGCAAATTAATATTAGTCTCTTCCTAATCTGTCAAGGATCCAAGGACTATTATATCAACCCACAACTTCCAGGGAACCCAAGTTGTTATAGGTCTCCATCCCACATCCTCTAGAGAACCCAAGTTTTTCTAGGGCTCCAGGGACCCTTATCTCAACTCGCAACCTCTAGGGAATCTAAGCCGTTACAGGGATCCAACCCACAACCTCTAGGGAACCCAAGCTGTTACAGGTCTCTAAAGATCTTGTATCAATCCACAACCTCCAAGGATCTTGAGAACCAATCCCTTTCACAACACATACACATACACAATGTACAACACAACACATATACGTACACACAATACAACACAATGAATACACATGTCACAATACAATGACTACACGATACACATGACACAGTACCACATATACACAACACAACATGTATGAAATGTACACAACACCACATGTACAACATCTACACAACATGACATGTACATAGCATCAATACTATACATCCAGAGACCACACCATATATACCAAGAAATCTTGCCTCTAGTGTCTTTCCACACCTTACTCCATGCATCCACAACCCAGATCTCAGGTCTATGGCTCTTTCCACTTATCCATGCTTGTCCTAGCATGTCACAAATCACATTGCTTTCATTCTGGTGATGTATCCTTCAAAATTTCCTGCCATAACATAAACATAGGCATAGTTATAAGCACATAATATCAAAATCATATCCACATGATATTAACCTCATATATCTTCCAGGGCTATTATTCCCACTTGATTCCTCATAAATCGGGAATATTTTCATGCCATTCATCTAAATAAAACAATCATTCTTCCACAAGAATTATCATTGATGACCCCGTCATACAATGACATTCACACACACACACACACATATATAAACATCAACATAATCATGATCACAAAATAATTACCATTGTTCATAAGGTCAAGGTTAAGATAACTTCCTTTATACATGCAATGCATGAAAAACATTAAGAACAACAATTCCCAACTTAGCCAAGGCATCTATTGCCTCAAATCCATTTACTTTACCTTTCATGATACCTTTCTCGCAATTGTCTTGCCAATTGTCTATTTACCCCAATGGACCAAACCAACCCAATTGGTTTTCATATTCTTACCTTAATTTTCCCTTGTTCATGCAATGAGCTTCATCCGGGTCTTATATTACCTATTTGGTTTCATTCAGATCTCCCTGAGCTCCATTAAATTTCCTCTTTCCCCAACCAATTCCCAAGACCCTCAAAACATAAAAGGAAAGAACAAGAAGGAAAGATAAGGAAAACCAAACAAAAATAAAACACCACAAACAAATTAGCATGGTCATGCACTAGACACAATCAAAACCGTAAATCAAACACAAACAAGTCACAAAAACCGAAAACACAAAAATTTCAACAGACACCATGACTCAACCCCCATGGTTCCCAATGATTCCATGGGTGCATGAGCAAAATCTCGGCCTGAGCCTTCCTCAAGATCTATGGAAATATCTTTCTCCATGCAATTTCTTGCATCTTACTACCATAAACACACAATTGTCAGTGTATAATTAAATATAACAGTATACCAGTTATCTTACCTATTGTACCCATCACACTACCCTGTAATTGAACACATACATACCATCTCTCAAGGGACTCCAATTCCCTTGACGAATCTAGCCATAACTGAAAACTAGTTGTTACGCCTGCATCTAATCAACCATCTACCATGTATTTTCCTCAGCCCCAAAGTGCTTCCACACACTTTAACTTGCTCTATTGCTCGGTTCTGGAGCATGAGCTCCTTCAGCTGCAAAATGCATTGAGGTTTTGCTTGGAAATCTCCCTCTAGTTCCACTTCCACCTCAATGATGGATTCTTGATGATCTTCCTGTCTGTTATCCACCACTGCATAGATCCAGGGAATGCTCTGACCTACATCCCCAACCGTCTGCACCTCCAACGCACTGTAGATCTAAGGTCTGTCATGCATCCACTACACCACTATGAAACAAAGGGAAATCCTTCTTGTGATGATCTCTACAAAAAGTTTAACGCTGCAATGGTTCTCTGCCATTGCATTTATTCTATTGCTCCACATGTTGAGACCACAGGGACTGCACTGGGGGAGCAATACCATACCACGTGGGTTCACATTGGGGGATTTATATTGAGGAAAAAATGGCATAATATATTGGGGCATATATAGGGGGTAAAGGGTTTTTATATTGACAGGTATAAAAAATGGAGCTCAAAGTTAATGAAAAAAATATAAAGGGGTATAAAAAATGTTAATGAAAAAATGGATACCTACAATATCTAGTGGAAGTAGGGGTTTTTTAAATTGGGAAGGTGTACTGGGTTCATATTGGTAGGGGGTTAAAGAATGTGATTTTTAGGGGTATTTTCCAATATGTAGTCAAATTAAGGGTATTGTTTAATATGCCACAAACACACGTGATAGGATAGAGGTTGATTGAGTGAAGACCCCGTGGTTGAGACCCATGTCCTCTCTTAGTTGCATTGAATTTCTTACAAGGTGCCACCTTTTCCTTGTCACATGCATCCTAAGATCATAGAACTCCTTGGCCCTTCTATCATAATACCATTCAGATAGTTACTTCTTCCTGAAGAGTCTCTCATAATCATCCCAAATCAACTCCTCGTCTCTGATGTCTCTGACATGCTTCACATATTCCCACCAGATTTTTTCTTTCCCTTTGAGACTGAAGCTAGCTATCTTGGCTTTCATGTTGTATGAATAATCATGCAGTATAAAGAACTTCTTTGTTCCAAGTAGCCATGATTCTGTAACTTCTAATTTATTCATCTCTCCATTAAATGTAGGAGGCTTGGATTTCCTGAACTCATCTTGAAAGTACCCCCTCTCACTCCTCTTGTAAGGATGTTGGCGGTAATGATCATGATGTCTCTCATAATCAAAGTTAGAAAAAAATACATGAGTGTTAGCTTGCCTGTCAAGAGTATCCAGAGATCTGCCACCTCTGACTCTATCATATTTTTCCATAATGTGTCTTCTCTGAGACCTGCTACCATACGCCCCATTATTCTTCTCCTCCTTCCTATCTCCATGAATAATTCCCAAATATCCCTACTTCTGTAATTATGAAAGGATCTGAAGAATTACTGCATTGAATTTTTCTTGCTTTTCCTGAGCCCTTGCAAGTCTTCATGTGCCTCAATCAACCTATTATTATCTCCCTTGCAACTTTGAATCTATGCCCTCACACTCCTCAGTGTATTTTCTAGATCAGGATAATACTCTTCTCCTTGTTGCCCAACTGACCTTTCCCATTCCATATAATTCACATCAAGCCTATAACGGGATTCATGTGAATTGTACTCAACTTTTATGCTCTTCATCCATGGTCTTCTATTGTCTTGCAACATACCATGTTAGATAAACCAAATATAAGACATAATCAAAATCATACCTCAATGTATCTCAGGGGAGTCTATTACATCTACACAACTCAATCCATATTATCATGATACATAATAATATCAAGAACCTAACGACAATGACAATAATCATCATGCATTTTACAGCAATGCATATAACAAGTTAACTATCATTCATGACTAACCAGTGGACATGCATATGACCACACTAATCACTAGAATTTATCATGCATGTAAAAACAACAAAAATAAAATTATATGCATGCATATAACCATTATTCATATAAAAACCATTAACCATCATGCCTTCATGCTAAACATTTAAACTTGTATGACGATCTTCTTTTATTTTGAGGTCCAGTGTTGCAACCTTGCTCTGATACCACCCTATAACCACCTCCTCCCAAATTTACCCTATTTCACAAGCTCTCTAGGGTAAACATGAGTTGAGTGTTACCAAGATGTGACCCAAACTCCAAGTTTGATTTATGGAAGTGGGGTATACAAAACGGAAACTTACTAAAACCCCTTAGGAACACCAGATCACCCAAAAGTCAACGAACAACATCTGGTGGTTAGATATTGAGCTAGAAATTTTGTTCACAAGCTTTACCTTCAAACTACACCCTTGACACAATGTGCATGCAGTTATGAGGCTCCAAACGCACCCATAAGCATGCATGCATGTAGTTATGGCCCAAATATTCTAGTTTTGTGCATGCGGTGGTGAGATCTATGCCACTTTTTTAGGGATAGCCTTCAAACCACTACCCAGAAGTGCCCAAAACTTTCCAGAATGCAATCAATGATGATAACAAGTCTAAAAAATCAATAATAGGGTTATATCATGTCCAATACATGCCTAATACATGATACACATTTCATCAAACATACGATGAACATAGAAGCTATAGGTCATGAATGCATATCTAATCATAAACTTTTGAACTTCATTTGAGAATCACCAAGAAGGCTCAATTCCCTCTCAAGCTAGCTGCAACAACACTTGTTAGCCCATGCATTCATTAACCATTTGATAACTCATCAAATCATGAACAACATCCATAATAAAAAAACATCATAGAACCATGGATATAACCAACATATAACCAGAATAGAGACCATGAAAAATAAACCATAAGATCAACATAATAACCAATACATGTGCTCATTAATCAAAATAAGCAAATAAATCATATTAACATGTGAAAAATCCAACAAAGTCAAGGAATTCCACGTACCACCCAACCATATATTAGCTGAACCAAAATCTCTCTTCCAACCAATCACCCCCATGCCATATTCGAGGCATGAATGTGGGATCATATGGGATCAACCAAAATAGAACCAACTAGGGCTTCCCAAGGCCAAACCACCTCAACCCTCTACAAAAATGATTCCATCTAAACCAATCTAGAAATCACTAACATCAAAAAAAGCATGGATGCCTTCGACTTCCTTCCTAGCTATAAAGGGATTTTCCTGTCTCCACCCATTTTTCAAGAGTTGTAGGAGAAATCCCATCTCCACTCTTGACCCTTGGGAATTTTCCCGAGACCACCTCAACCATGATCCAATCTTACCAACCATCCAAATCTTAAACCAAAAAAATAACTCACAACACCATGGCTATCCAAGAAATGGAAAGGCAAGGCTAAAACCATTGTCAATCCAGGAAAATCCCATGCTAATGACAACTGATCAAAACCAAATAACCAAAGCATGCACCATGCATTTGAATACTAGCATGCTAAATCTCACATGCACACTATTATCTTTAATCCACAACTAATTCTTTTCCTTACTTTTCATTGTCCAAACTTCCTCTTGTGCTCCCTTGTTTTCCTTTTCCCTCTTGCTCCCTTACTTGTTCTCTCTCCTTTGTTGATCGTGATCAAAAGATGAGAAAAAATTTTTAACTCTTTCTCATGTGCATTTTTATCATTGATGTCTAGTCTCTTCCTTTCCTTTTTCTTTTTTATTCATTTTCCTTCATTTTCTCTCTATTTCCCTTACATGCATATTTGTGTCTCTTCACCTTCCTTTTCTCCTATTTTCCTTTATTTCCTTAATTAAATGTCATTTATTGCCTCTTTTCCTTTTCCAATGAATTTTCCAATTTCCATAGCCATTAATAAACCACAAGTGATCCCATTATGATGTTTTCCCCTCCATTCAATTTGGAATATGTGTCCCATGACCTTATTCATATTTTATTTACATGGAAAATCAACCTGGGGTTGTTACAAGATTTTTCTAATAGGGTTTAAAGTGATTCTCCACAATTCAATTGAAAAGGGACATTGGAAAAATACGTACTTGATATATTCTTCATCTATGCCACATAGAACACATCTTGAAGGTCCCTGAATCCTTCCATTTTTTAAATTTTCTGCTTTCAAGATTTTTTTCGTGGGTTATTCCTCAACAGAATATGTTGATCTTCAGGTGACCATCCTTGTTCCATATTTTACCCCATATCTGGGAGGCTTAGGGATTTGGGAGTTGATTGATCAGTGATATGTAACCTTCTTTCACAGTATAATGAATTTTCTTACCTCCTGACCATATTCGTCGATCCAAGTGATGAGAAGATATCAACACAAATCCTTTGAGAAATTTGAGAAAATTGAGCCATGAATGGTGGAGGTGGGACAAAAAATTAGGGAAGTTCCATCCATACCAAACTCCATTCTCATCCCAAACTAAAATATTAACCAAACATCAGAGTCCCTACTCCTCCATCCATATGGAAAGGTCCCATAATTCTTTATTTTTGAGTGCTAAAGCTGAGGAATGGATTTTATATTTCCATATATGAATTCATCCTCCATTCCCTCATTTCCATCCCAACTACTCCAAGACTATCACGGTAGTATTTTAATATATTTTCCATATATTTTTCCCTTGTCCTTCACAAGCTTCGTTCTCCGATCTAAGCAACCGATTCTTATAAAAATATTTCCACAAGAATGCTCATTTCCACCATTCCTTTGAATCATATATTAACCTTCATGCCAATTTCACCCATAGAGCAAGGTTTATGTATTTTGGATCTTTTATAGTGAGACATCCCAACTTTTTTGGCACTCTAACTATATTCCATTTTACCAAATGAAAATGGTTCTCATTATTTTTCATAGCCTATCATATAAATTTCCAAATCATATTGTTTATACTATGGATGACACTCTTGGGTGCAAGGACTCCCAATCCAATATATATTGGAAAAGAGGAGAGGACTGATTTGATAAGGATAAATTTCCTTGCCACATTCATCCATCGAGCGCCCCAATATTGGATTCGCCTTTTAATTTTTTGGAGGACTTCCTCCCAATCCTCTTTGTTATATGGCCCAAGAGAAATAGGGATATCGATATAAGAGAATGATTTCTAGTCCTTAACAATTGGAAACCCAAAGATGTGGGAGATTTCATGCAAGGTGTTTTTCTGGAAATTCCATATTATCAATTGAATTTTCATTTTGTTTACCAATACTCCTTTGAGAAACCAGTAGGAGCCTAATATTATTTTTAATCTTAATGCTATGATTCATCGAGGCACCTCCCAAAAAAGGTGTATCATCAGCAAATTTAGAACGGTTAATATCTTTCATATTTCTCTCTATACTTAGTCTTGGAGTTCGCCCATCCTACCTTGATACTTCCAAATTGCAGTTGAGACTCTTTGCCATTATTATGTATAATAAAGGGGACAGCGGGAAACCTTGTCGAAGGCCTCTTGTAGCATAGAATAATGGGGTTGGCTTCCCATTTATCAATGGCGAAATTCAAGGTATTCTACAAGAATAAGTTGGCTGCCTGTTTATCAATGGCGAAATCCAAGGTATTCATATACATGGTCTTATCCACTAAATGAAATCTTGAAAAAAGCCCAATTTTTCAAGAACAAGAAAAGGAAGGAGTGATTTACCTGGTCAAAGGTGTTGGCCATATCCACGCCATATCCAACTTGATGACCATGCCTTCTTTTCCTACTTCTTTGTTGGAGTGAATTGCTTCCTGCACTAAAATAATGTTATATAAGATATTTTGATGCTACATAAACCCCCCTTGGTTCTATGAAATGAAGGAGGGTAATAACATTTTCAACTTGTTGGAAATAATTTTGGTAAGGATTTTGTAGGAGGAATTTCATAGGGAAACAAGACAAAAGTGAGAGAAATTGACAAGATTCGAATTTTTTGGAGTGAGGGCTAAGAAAGAGGAATTAGTTCCACCTCCCAGTTTCATTTTCACCCGAGAATGATTTACCATTCTAAGGAGGTTTTTTTTAATCAGAAGGAAAAAATATCGATAGAATCTAATGGATAATTTTTCTAGGCTTGGAGCGTTATCTGGATGAAGAGACCTTATCACTTCAAGAACTTCTTCCTCATCAATATGCTTGATTAAATTAAAATTTGAGAGAGCAGTGATTACCCTTGGCATGCTCCGGAGAAAATAATGTGTTTTATTTAATGGGATCATCTCTACATTTTATAAGGCTTGAAAATGAGAATACACATCTTGTTTAATTTCCTCAAAGGAGGAGATTTTTGGTTTTCCTTCTGGAGTGATTTATTTGACTTGGTTCCTAGATTCCCTTTCCTTTTCTTATTTATGAAAGAAAGAAGTGTTTGAGTCCCCCTCCTTCAGCCATAAGATCCTAGATTTGAGGTGTTAAAAATATTCCCTTGTCTACTTAATAAGAAAATGTTTCAGGTCAATTCCCTTTCCTTCTGCAAAAGCCTATCCTCTACTGGAATGTCTTCTACTATTTTATAATGTTCTTCTAGCTTCTTGATCAAATCATTCTTCTTTTGTCCCAACGGTTGAAAAGATTCCTTCAACCATTTTCTAAGAGCTTGCTTGACATATCTAAGCTTGGATTCCTAAAAAAATGTAGGGGATCCTTGCACTGGAGTGGTCCATGCTTGAGTTATCAAATCAACCACCCCCTCCTCTTGGAGCTATGTCGAGTTATAACGAAATGTTATTTACCTAAGGTTTTCCAACTTTTCCAATTGTAAAACTACTAGTTGATGATCCAAGGTTCCATGAGGTTTAATTGTTGAGATACATTCTACACTCTTCAGTAGCCAATTGTTGTGGATTAAGAATCAATAGAGACGAGAAACTATGTGGTTATCTCCTGCTCTTCGATTCAACCAAGTGAACTTGCCTTTTTTTGGAATAACATCGTACAAATCCCATTCTAGGAGTAAGTTCTCCATGCATTATCTGAAGGGGTCCCTAACAAATCTTCCCCCACTTTTTTAGAAGCACTCAAGACTATATTGAAGTCACCTCCAATAATATAGTTCTGATGAAAATCATTGCTTCTAATCTCCTCCAATGAACCCCAAAATTCTGTCTTTGAGCTACAGAGAATGAGGGAGTAAATATTAAGGGTTGGAATGTGTTCCCTTGACTCTTTGTGTTCCAATACAACCATAATCCAAAAACATTTCTTTATATTTTCCACTAGAGAAAAATAATTTTCAACTAGAAGGTGCAAAAGCCTTCTAATGCACCTCTTAAATGTTAGACCAGGACCTGAAATTTCTTTCAAAAAAACTTCTACTGCTTTGAAGGCTTCTTGTTCCTCCAATTTGGACTCTTGAAGGAAAATAAACCAAGGTGATTCTTGCTTAACCATATCCTTTACAACCTGGAATTTAGCGGGGCTCCCCAAACCCCTTATATTCCAAGATAGAACTATCATTTGGAGGTGGGTATTTGATATGACCCCCCTTCAGTTCCTTCTTTACCTTTTCCTCCCTTTCCTTTCAATATTTATAAGATTACTAGTTGATTTCTACCTTTGTATTTTGATTTGCTTCCTTTTCCCTAATTGTTTTATGTTTCTATCGGCCCCTCTTTCTGGAAATTTTTTCCTCATGGCTACTTCCCTCATCGTCCCATGCCAAACTATGAGCCATATGACAAATGATAACTACTACAATTTCCTCTGCCACACTAGAGGGGGAGTTGTATGGCTGAGTAGGGATTTTAGGTTTTTGAGGTCGATCCTTATTCTAATGATCAAAGATAGACTGCAGGGGTGGGTCCTCTTTGATTTCTTCATATTTTGAATCTTCATATTCATCTTCAATCTCTTTATTCTCATCACTTATTTCAGGATTTGGATCTGCCAAATTATGTCCCTCCTGATTCCTGAAGGCATTGAATGGATTTGAAGAGGTAGAGATTGTATTGTTACCTCAATTAACTTGGGGTTTTGGAGCAGTGGAATTTCCTCGATTGCCTATTCTACACTGCATTTCCCATTTTTCTTCAGGTGAGGATGATATTTCAACACCTTTGTTGGGTGGAACCTTAGCAGTCCCGAGAAAAGTGGTTGTATTCATGGTGATGCCAACATTTAAACAGAACCTACTCATAATCCAGGATTTTTCAATGCTTCCAATACCTTAGGGTTATATTTATTTAAGCAAGAAGGAATTTTTCAAGATATACTTCCACACATATCTTTGCACATGAAAACTGATAGCTTTTTGGTTCGACTTTATCGAGGTATTTCCCAACCCCATTTTCAATAACTTGAAGGAAATCATCGATCCAACAAGATAGAGGGAGCCATGGGAATTTACCCAGACCATAACGGTTGTGGGGATTTCCTCATTTGGATTGAAGTTGGGAGTCCACTTGCTCAGATACATTCCCCGATACCCAAAAATAATAAGGCCCATTCTAGAAGATCACATCTCTATCATCTTTAAATTCAAACAAAAAGGTAAAAAAACCATTATCCAATGCAAAAAGAGCAATATTTCCCTCCATTTTAGGTTTCCTAGAGTTTTCAATCCATACCTTCATATATCTCGGTGAAGGCCATATGCCTGTGAAATTTCTAATCAAGGCTCTCTCCGAGTAATCTAGTGCAGTTCGTCCAGCACCCAACGGAAGGACAATGTCTCGCAATTCATTAGTCCTCTTGAAAAAATTCAATTGATTCTCAGTGGACCGCTAACACTTAGGAAAGGAAGCCACCAAATCCTGGAAGGCCACAACTTCATCTTCAGATGATGGGGGGGATGAGGAGGGGGGGCAAGGGGAGGAGCCCCCTCCGCAGAAGCCCTCGGGATTAGGGTTTCTGCATTCGTTCAGAGCTACAGAGGATCGTGAGAAGAGCTATCTAAACTATTTACTGCTATTGTTTTATTACTCTAAGAATGTTTGTCTTTTTTTTTGTTATAATTTGCATAATTTGTTTTCCCCGATGGTAAATTCCCTTGATTTTGGGGGTGGTACCTAAGGTAAACTAGTTTTTGTAAGGCTTAAATATTTTTTCAACAATATAATCATTAAGAGCTTCATTTAGTCTAGTGAAAAATATGCATGGGTTACAAGGAAATCCTTATATCAAGAAAATATTAAGGATAGACGTGCATTCACATATATAAGGAGTAAAGACAAACACAAAAGTAGTGGTAGATATACAAAAACAATCCCTTTATTAATCCATGATATTTTTCTCTTACATTAAAGTGAGTACATTATATTTATATTACACTCTTGGCAATTACAACTAATTAATTGCTTTAACTAACTTAGTCGATCTACCCAACTAGAAGGTAAATTCCATTGGAGATCCAATCCAACTTACATATCGACTACAATGTCTAGTTGATTATCTTGACTTGTGGGAGTTGTTGACTAAGCCGACTAGTCCCTCCAACATCTCTCCCACCCTCAATTCCTACTTTGTCTCGACGAAGGTAGATGCATAATTTTAATAATACAAATGTTTGAGAAGACAATGACAAGAAGAGAAGAATTTAGTTGAAATAAACAAAAATTTTCTTCAAGGAGGTGTAGTTGTTGAAGATTTGGGTGCCTTTTTTGTCATGACTACTATTGGTGTTGATGTGGATGACTAATCTACTTTTTTTGTTTCTATCCATAGTTGAATAGGTATATTTTTATCCATAGGATTGATACCTCTTCTTTCTTTATATGTGGGTGACTAGTTTGATCCTTCGACCTCTACCTTGATTGTATCTAATTGAATTTGGAGCATTGGCGGTGTGTATTCAAAATCACATGCCTAGAAGAACTAGTAGTTTGGTCTACGGGGTGAGGCTTCTTTCATTATCAATGTTTGAGCTTCCTTAAATGTTGTTTTTTGTATTGTTGGGGCCAATATTTGCAAGTGTTGGTTGAAGGTGTTGCATTCTTTGATTAAGTACTTGAACTTTTCCTCCAATTCCTTCATGTGAGATATATACTTTAATTGTTTAGATAAGGAATTGTTAAGGAGATCATGAACATCATTTTTCTACTCCATATCTTTCCCTTGCAACCTAATTTTTTGTAGGTGAATAGATGTATTATTTTCCTCAATTTTTGCCTTCATGCCTTCCCTTGGTCATTGTCTCTCTTCCTAAACTGGCTTAGTCTCTATGAAATTTTCTTTTTGTACTTGAGTATTTAGTGCTACTAGTATTATTCCCTCTTATATTGAATTTCTCCTATATGTTAAATCCTTTACTAGCATTTTTTGGATTCTTAGTTTGTTGCAAGTAGAAGATAGGTATGTTTTCCAATTGTTCAAAAAAAATTTCATTGTAGTAGCATGATATAATGTTGTATCTAGCTATATATTGACCTCGTCAAATGAAGAAACCTCTTGTTGGATGAAAATGAATGCATCATTGAATCATGCTCCCTTATTATATTGTTGTAGTTTCTTAAATTATGCTTTCAATTGAACATTAATATCAACTAGATGTTGCATCAAGAATTGCATGGCCTCTAATCTATCCTCTCTTGTTGTAGGGTTCTATATGTGTATTTTATCTTAACTGAGTTGTACACATATTTTCTATACAACCTCTTCCCTATTCTTCCTTTCCATGAATCTATTTCACCTAGTATAAGCTTCTTAAGAAACACTAATAAATAATTTAAAGATATGAGCATTCAATATTTTTGTTGGCCCAGTTTATTTTTGTAGTAGGGAATCGAAGTCGATACTATTTTTTGATGAATTTATCTTTAACTTGTTATCCTTTTTACTTTGGATTTTCTTTTTATATTTTATTTTCATTGAATTTGATGCTCCTTTTCACCTGACTGTTGTTGAAAATTTTCTTGTAGCTATGATTAAGTCAGTGGTTGTGGTTGTTATAACTATTTGGAAGATCGTTCGGCTATGGAGAAAAAATACTCTGCTGCTACTCAGTAAACTTTGTGTCTTGTTGGTAAAGTTATAAAATGACACTATCTAAGGGAGTTTCAGTCAAAATATCATGGTGATTTCTCTTTGAAGAAACTTATTCTTTGACCCGCCCCTCTGCTTCAACACTTTTAACTTCTCTACTTGGGTGGTTGGAGGTTGAGGCATCTCTCTTTTTAAGTTGATCTAAGCCAAATTTGGTTGCTTTTTCCTTAGCTTTTTTATCTTTAATGCTTTACTAGTACTACCCACTAGAGTGGCTCGACCACTACTTGCTTCTTGTTGGGCCTCCCCTTCCTCCATTTCTTCATTTTGCATCATCATTTGTTTGATTATATCAATATAAATAGATTTAGCATGACCCAAATCCTCAAGGATTTGAGGTATGACTAAGGATTCCATCATCATCTCCTTGTCTTTTGTTTTTGTTTTGTTAAAATTCCCCTTTCTTATTGTTTCTTCAAGAAAATATTGTGATATCTTATCTTATTTTTTCTTCTGTTTTGGAATTCTGAAATATATATCCCACAATACCTTAGCCTATTTGATTCCATAGTCGTTATCCTATACTTATTGTGGGGTTTTCTTATCTAGATTGTTTTATGCTTATTTTTTGCTTGGTGATGCTCTTGGAAGTGTTAGGTCAAATTTGAATGGTTGATTATATAACTTTGCCTCTCTATCATCTTATAATTCTCCATATATAAATGGGGTTATTAATTGTTCATCACGATGGAGTACCCCTTCCGATATGTCGGCCACAATATTTGACTACATCTTATCTCATCAAAAATAGTAAGTGCAGTCACCTACAATAACTCCTTAGGCTTCAACTCGTCATTGTTCATATATTAGACCTTCATCATGTAAAGCTTGAGCTGAATATGGGATGACAATGGTAGGTCCTGGAATATATGTTGTGTAATTCTCCATTTGTAGGAAATATTTTTGAGGTTTTCTACCCAACTTTTGAAAATTTCTTTTAGGAGGGATTTCATCTTCCTTAAAAAAATTTCACCAAAGCACTTTTAGTTTTTCATTAGAGGGACCATTATTTTTGTTGAAAATGTAACTAGTTTCAGTCTTCATAAGTGTACTTGTATCAATATGTATTTCATGAAAAAAGAAAAAGAAAAAGAAAAAATTTGTTATTTTTATTTTTATTGGAAATCATGTTATTCATGCTTTGTTTTGATCAAACGAAAAAGTCAAAGGGAATGCTCTTTGTGACCCTATAGAAGAATCAAATTTCAAATTTTTTAAAATACATTTATCTCTCCAATTTTTCCAAGTCGTCTCTCTAAGCATCAAGTCGGCTCAGCCCCTGTTTGGCACCCTCTCAACCTCATTGATGCCTATATAAATAAATACAATCGTTATCCCTCAATGGCACTATACTTTGCACTTAGAAATTATCCTCTCTATGAAAAAAATGAAGAACAAAATGAAGTATGAAGGTCGAGATTTAAAAGGAAGAATATATGATTTATATGCTCTCGCTCAAACAAGAAAGGAAGGTCATAATTCTGTAATAGTTTCACGTGGAATGAAAATTGTCTAAGGTTCCTATTGACAATGATGTGAGTTTCTTTGTGATGCGAGGTTCTATGACACATTTGTCTACAATGATGTGAGTTCTTGTAGAATATCTCTTTGTGCTAATGCGAGTTCTAGTGATACCTCTTCTTGCAAAGAATCGTGCCTTTTTTATGGTACCTATATCTTTGTGATGGTGGCATATATATATATACTTTGGATGACTTTATTGTGGACAAAATCATGGTGAGATTGGAGAGTTGACTTGGCACTTCAATCACTAGTTGGTTGACTTGAATTTCTCTTGTTGATGAAGAATCTATAAGGGAGGGATTGATGGGTTTTCCCCTTTTGGGTTTTTCCTTGGCCTCTGGCCTAATTTCTTGTTTCCCTTATCTTTTGTGCATTGTAATTGTATAATTGCTTGATGACCTAATGAATGAAGTAAAACACATAGTGAAAAATACTTATAAAAATTCACAAGTAATTATCATGTAAGAAATTATCGATTGCTCTTGAATTTCAACATGGTTTTAGAGCTAGCAAATCTGAATTCTTCTGTGATCCAAGTATAAGTTTGAATTTTTATGGAAAAATCAAAATAGCTTGCTCCAAGTTCGAAATAGCCTGAGATATGTACCCTAGTCTAAATTTATTGCCATCTAAAATATGCTATGCTACATGAAGGTGATTAGTAGACCAAGTTCTAGAGGAGTCTAGGCTGAGACCTAAAGGAGAAATTTAAGATTATTTTTATGAAGATAAAAAAATCAAATATGTCTCTATAAGAAATTTTTACGGTGAAACTCAAAAACCAAGACAAGTACATTCCAAGCAATATTCTCTAATATCATAATCTCAGTGATGCTAAACCTTTGAAAGTATATTCCATGCAAAATTTCGAAACTCGTATCTCTGAGATATATATGTATGCAAAGAATTATGCTCATGAAAGAAATTGACGGTCTGAATTATCTCGTGGCACAAAATATCTGAACCTGTGGTGATGAAACCTGTGATTTGTATCATATATAAAAAAACATATATTTGTTTGAGAGAATATTATAACTGGAGCTCATCAACATACACACATATGAGGCTACTTGATCAAGGAACTTTGGGAGGAAAGTCTAAAAGGTTTAATGCATAATGAATAATTTCGAAGCAGTGCAAGGAAGAACATTATCTCCAATGATACAAGCTACAGGGATACTAGTATTTTTGTGCAATAAATAATATTATATTTGTGGGACAAGTACAAACATGTAGCATTCAAAATTTACATAGTGAAGATTCAAGTCTAAGTTCCCTATGGAATAAAAGGCAAACAATATTTTTATTCCCTATGTGACATCTGAAACTCTTCAAATTCAAATCAAAGGTGACAAAACTGAGCACAAATACGATTTACATATCAACATCCCTATGATTCCCAAAATATTCAAATCCCTCTTTGGAAAAATAACAAGTATGAATCTATGACACATAATTTTGATGAAGCTCGAGTTATCAATGACAACATCCTTTGTGGCATACAAGCCTGGACCATGATTTCTATGGCATATGATATCTAAAGTCTGAAACATCTTGTGGTACGAAAAGGAAATTTGATGATGAGGTTTTTCCCTTAAATAAAAGAAGGAGATAATATCTAATCGAAAAAATATACAACCAACTTGATCTCTTCCTAATCCTAATATATCTCAAAGCCTGATAAATGAGGTACTTCTATTGGAGGAAGATATATCAATTGAAGTCTTATGTAAAACACTGGAACTTGGTGAAAAAGGTTGAGCTTCTCAAGCCAATATAAAGACTATAAGGGTGGACAGGTAAAGTGAAATAGGTATGTATAAATATTCCTAATTTGCATGTTCTCCTCAATGTTATCTTGACTGCTAATTTTATCAAAATGTAGATTGCAAGTCTTATAATTCTATGTCAAGTATATTTCTTGAAATTCTAGATCTTCTAGTCTATGAAGAAATCATTAAGAGTAAGCTAATGAGCTTATGATTATCTAGATTTTGATGGATTTGTATAAATATGTTGGGTAACAGATTGTGTTCCCTCTCTTAAGGACAATAACATAATAGTTATGTTAGTTCTAATATCATAATATCGTATTATTACATAATGAAAATCTAGTTATTTTTGTGATCAAGATCAGAAATCCATCAATGAACTATATCTCTTGAAGACTTGTCAATAACATCTTTAGGGTTTGCAACTAAAACTTTAGTGTACTTGTAGAAATTGAAATTTTTTAAAGAATGGTAGGTCTTGAATACTTTGGACATTGATGTATCTAGGGTTGGTAAACCATGGAAAAGATTTCAATTAGAAAACCTGAGGGACAAACCCTAGGATTGATCAGTTTCCACTAACAAAAAGGATCCCTAGCTCTTGGAAATGACATATATGACATCTTGTTGATGTAAGGACAAGAATGGTGAAAAAAAAAAAAGTACCAAGATTAAGAAGAAGATGAATTTTCTCAAAAGATAAGTACCTTACATCTCCTTTCCTTGTTTACTATTGTTGCTATTGTATTTATAGTTTTCTCAATTATATTTGTTGTTTCATAAGCTTCTAATAAAGTATGTAGACCGATTATAAGAACTTCCAAAGGCTTGAAAGCAGATGAAATAATGAAAAGAACGTAGAAAAGCACAAATATGGAAGAATGTGATTGCAGAAAGAAAGAGAGAATCAATTTTAGAATATTACCTCAATTAGAAGATTTACTCCAGATTTTAAGGAAGCTCTATAATTAAAGAAGACCTTGAACTTTTAAAAGGAAAGAATCATGAATAAATATTGACTCTTAGAGAGAGTTGGAAGTAGAAGTTGACATACACTACAACTTGAGACTTGATGATACATCATTTGGGTTGGCAGTGTTAATGATGATTATAGATATTATTAATGGTTGGGATCTGGTATGGTTTCTTGAAAGAGCATGAAGTAGAATTGTGTTGAGGAAGAAGATGTGGTAGTTGATACAATTAACTGTGAATCTATTTGGATCCATAAAATGTTTAATGGACTATTTGACATTGTGCTAGATTCGATCGTGATTCTCTACAAATATTGTCAAGAACCTGGATTTTCTTAGAAGATGGAAGCACTTAATGATTCGAGAGTGTGGTACAGATAAGAGACGTGAAACTACAAGTATATATCCACTGAAGAACATGTATTCGATGCATCGATGAAGTTCCTTTTCATGGAAAAGAATGATTATTTTTTAGACAAGCTTAGTCTTGTGGATATCGCCCTCCATGGTTGAGGGAGTGAGGATCTCCTCCTTGGTTGAGAGGCAGTGAGGATAGACACTTGTAGTCTCCATGTGTCATGTACTATGGCCAATAATAAAAGTGGTAAGCCTAGTGCATGAACACTGGTAGGGATAATGGTGGATTGGATAAGCATCAGGGGACTGACAATCTTGAAGATTTGTACTATGACCAGGACTAACATTCGTAATTCAAGTACATTGAGATAAGATAAGAATGGTCCTGAGGACTGACATTTCCTTGTGTCAAGTATTATGACAATGTACTAGGAAATGGTCCTATGAGGACATAGCTTGGTGAAAACCCAGGTGGGGTATGTTCCTTGAGAGGCGATGGTGTCCAAATTAATTCCTCTCAACATTATGCTCTTATCTAGTGGAGAGATAGAGCGTACTTGTCAAGGCCTTGGTAGTTTGACAATGCTAGTTATGATTATGTAATCATCATTGAAGCTTATCAATATGTATCCTTGCTTATAGTAGTTCTCAACTTGATAATATCTCGATAAGTCATTATGAATACCTGCCTAGTTAAGAGGGAAAGTCGAAATTGTAACTAGGTTCAATCTTCATAATTGTACTTGTATCAATATGGATTTCAAGTAAAAACAAAAAGAAAAGAAAAAATATTATTTTTATTTTTATTTTCAAGGATGTTCTTCATGCTTTGTTTTGGTCAAAATAAAAATTCAAAGGGCATGTTCTTTGTGACCTATAAAAGAAGAAAATTTGATTTTTTGTAAAATACAATTATCTCTCCAAGTTTTCCAAGTTGGATTTCCAAGCATAAAGTTAGCTCAGCCCCTGTTTGGCACCTTTTTTATGTCATTGATGGCTATATAAATAGATACACTCATTCTCCCTTAAGTTCACTTTAGTTCAAACCTAGAAATTCTTCTCTCTCTAAAAAACAAAAAGAAAAAAAGGAAGGATGAAGGCCAAGATTTAAAAGGAAGAATATATGATTTATATGTTGTCACCCAAACAAGAAAGGAAGGTCATAATTCTGTAATAGTTTCTTGTGGAATGTGAATTATCTAAGGTTCTTATTGATAATGTGTTGATGGTAAAAAATGACCTTATCAACATGTAAGGGAGACCACCCAATCAGAGCCCCAATTAATCTCTTATCCATTTGATTTAGTGGTTTTGATTGGTTCAATTTGGTCTAGTTACCCCCTCTCTCTCCTTGCTAGCTTATAGTTTGTCTATTACTTGCGAATATAAAGAGAGAAATCATATCTGTCCTCTTGTTGTGCACATGCAAGCAAGAAAAACCTTAAGTTGACTTTACGACTCAGCCAAACCACAACTAAGTTATGCCCTTGTGTAAGGGGACTTCTAGAAATGTAGAATTACATATAAATGCAAATCTACTCTAATATGCAAGTAAAACTAATCCTATCTCGAATTAGGAAAAGGATATACCTCTCTCAATTCAAGAGTAGATGGACTAACTAAACAGGGGAAGAGGATTGTTTATATGATTGAATTCATTATATAATTTTCATCAATTAAAGAAGTAGTTCATTCAATTAATGAAACATAAAACAAAATGGGAATGTATTTAAACAATAAATAGTTACTTCCCAATGCACTCCTATCTCAATGACTTTGTATTAATTCTAATTCTATTCTTCTCCTGAGAGATAGCTCTTACAGGACTTCAATAACATAAAATAATCGATCCAACAATAGTACTCAATCATAATGTAATACACTATTTAGAACAAATATTAAAATCAATTGCAGAAATTATGATAAAAAGTGATTAATTTACGTCTCAGACAATAGTGCACATGTGAGTTTCTCTGTGATGAGAGGTTTTGTGACACATCTATCTACAGTGATGCGGTTTTTTGTAGCATATCTCTATATATTGATGTGAGCTCCAGTGGTACCTCTTCTTGCAATGAATCATTACTTTTTATAGTACCTATATATTTGTGATGTGGCAAGCATATATATACATATTATTTGATTTTCTTGTGGAAATAATCATGATGAGCTTGGAGAGTTGACTTGGCACTTGGACCACTAGTTGGTTGACTTGGATTTCTCTTGTTGATAAAGAAACTATAAGGAAAGGATTGACAGGTTTTCCCATTGTAGGTTTTTCCCTAGCCTTTGTCCTGATTTCTTGTGTCTCTTGTCTTTTATGCATTGTAATTGTATAATTGCTTGATGACCTAATGAATGAAGTGAAACATGTAATGAAAAACACTTATAAAGAGTCACATGTAATTATCATGTAAGAAATTATGTATTTCTCTTTAATTTCAACAATTTTTGTGAATGTGGTTTTCCTAATTGGTGAAATCTATTGCATGGTTTTCCAAATAATTAAATATGGAATTGAATTCCCCTACCATAATTTTTACATTCCTTCAAGTTTGTCTTGAGGATGTCTGCAAGGTATCTGGACCAGTTGTATCATTTTCTATACTTTACATTATGGCCAATTTATTCTAACATATTCAACTTAAAATATCACGGTCAATCCTATAATGTAATACGTAGTGCCACTATGATACAAATCTATTTTATGTGTGGTTCCTTTTTTGGGGTAATGATTAAGTGCTTTGAGTTTTTGGCATTCAACCCCCCTATAAACTCCTTTATCCATATATTCAAATTAATTGTTCATAGGATTTTATCACATGTGTGAGGAAGGCCTGAAATTTGATGGATTAGACCTATTGTATTTTCATGGGGTGGTATAGCCACAATAAACCCTCATGAAATCAACTTACCATGAACTTTGCAGCTTCTTCCTCCTTGATAATCACCTTGACTCTCGTAGCCATTTACTTGATATGAATTTCTTATACCTGTTTGCATTTTGGGTCCATAGATTGATCAATCAATTATGTATAATATATTGCATGATAATTTGGTTTATTTCAGCTATTCATTTGGTATTTTTGGGTAGAATGGGTCACTTCCTCACATATGGCACACCACTTTCGCTTTACATTTTTAAGGTTGTAAGGGAAATCCCATGTGTTGTGATTAGTTTTTTTTAACACATGGTGAATCGGTAATTCTTTAGAGTAATCTAGGGGAGACCCAGGATCAATCCTCATAGTCGCCTTATAACACCAGGATATATCCAACAGCCTGCAAGTCAGATATACCAGTTCTTATGATTCAGCAAGAGCCAAGACCCCTCGGAAAAATGTGGTGTGATTAGTTGGAATTTGGAAAATCTCATAGAATAAGTCAAGTTGCATGCAATCGATGTCTTTCTTGAAGGTATCAAAAAATTTATAATGATACTTAGTATGACCTTCATTCTTACAATTTATGCATCATACTTCATTTCATTGGAGTGAAATATTTTTTAAAGTTTGTTGAAATTGCTTGAGATTTTCTTCTAGCCTTTTGTTTTTCAATGTGTATGTCAATGGACAATGATCATTATTTTCTATGTGTTGCAAATTTTCAAATGCTCCTTCACATTAATTGATCTCACGAATTTTTAGTGGTCTACAAATGCTTTCCAATAGTCTAGCGATGTATCATTGAACTAGAAAGTGCTTCCATAATTTTGTATGGGATCTAACTTAGGAGATCCTTGAATCTTTTGTTTTAATTACATATTGGTTCTCCTAGATTTTTTTTTATTTATTTAAGGTGTTGGACAACTATATGCTTAATAGCTTCAGCTTTGAAAAATGAGAGGAATCTGCTTTTGTTTTACTTTGATTTTTGTTAAAGTTCATAGACCACGTAAGAGAGCTCTTTCACATAGCTCCTGCAAATTGTGTCATCTACTTGTCTTCATTAGTTATTTAATTATCATGCTAGACTTTTTTGTAGATGAACCAATTTTTCTTTGGGTCATCATCTCCCTCATAGAGGGGAATCTGAATCAATCCCATTTTTTACTTTGGGGATTCTAGAGGTAGATTAATTTTGGTTGGCTAAGAAGGGGATGAGATCTCAACTATTTTAAAAGAGTGGTCGACTAAATAAAGTGTTGAATCAATAGGAACAATTTTCTCATCGATTTAAATATTGACTCATGCTTCTTTAGACTTTTCGATTGTAGAAAAACTCATTTCTCTACTGACTTCAACAATTATAGTTACTAACAATGTGGCGTCGATATGACACACTTTGTCTATATGTTCCATGTTAAATTTTTAGATTGTTCTGTTTTGTATCAGTTACTTTAGCCCGAATTACTTCTTCATAAACAATGCATCCAATAATTTGTAGTGTAATCAATAATAAATTGTAAATGGAGATAGAACTATATATGCGGTGATAAATAACACAACAACACAACCATAAGAGACAGAAAATTGGTCCAAGACCAGGGGAAAACCCCACAAGGGGGAAACCCTTTCAAATCTTCATTTTCAATAGATCTTCATAAAAAAATTTCAATAGAGAGTACAATGATCCCAATACATATGCAGCAGAAATACATAGAACATATCTATAGATATGCAGATCTACAACATCAAGAAACATGGATCCAATAGATCACCAAAACCATTTGATATCAACTATAAAATCCTAGATCTAAATCTAGGATGCTATCAAACACTGATCACAAGTATTTATGACTAAGAGGAAGATGTTTGGAAGCACTACATGATTAACTGGATATGACCTAACTCGGATCTTCTTAGAAAAACCCTTAGCCGCACCCACAAGATGTTATGCCCATGAATATAGCTCCTTGGCTACTGGCAGGACACTCTGTGCCTGCGACTCTAGCCTAGATCATCCCGATCTGACACTAGAAACCTAGCTGCTACCTTGCCACATTGCGCCCGTGGCTATGGCACCCTGGTCGTTGCCTTGCCACGTTGTTCCCGTGGCTAGAACCTGATTTCGCTAGTTTTGTGCCTATGGATATAGCCTAGAAGCCCTAGATCAGAGCGAGCCTCTCGCCTATGATTCCAAACCCTATTCAAACTTCTTATGTCGAACCTAAGCGATCCAAAAATAGAATAGACGAACCGAGAAAAAGAATGCAAGAAGAAAATTGCTTGAGAAAAATGTGTGAGAATGAGATTGAGGTCACTTCTATTTATAGCTTTCGTGAGGGTCCGCTTGGGGTTGAGGCCGACTTGACTAAATCCACATGTGCTTAGGTCGACCCATTCCATTTCATATTAATAAATAAACCAATTCAAAATCTAACTTCCGCTTAATTGATCAGGGAAATCTATAGGTCAATCTTGGTCCTCTCGAAAAGAGGAAGATAATGAAATTATCATCTCAACCATATGAGATGTCCAAAGTGGAATTTGACCCTAGTTACAAAAATTAACACTCCCTCTCAACTAGGAATAATTCCACTTTATAACCACTACTTGTAGATCTTCACATCATGGCGTTGTCATGCTAAGACTGTCACTGCTCAACTCCATTTTTTGAAACTCTCTCGGATCTAAAAGAAGAAGAATCGAGGAGCAATAGCTTCCACCAATACCAAGCAATAGGATAACTCATCATATAAGGGATCACATCTTCGACCCTGGATACTCAAAAAGGGAGCAACTCTCAACCCAATCCTATTTCCTACTGATCTTCCCACCAATGACTCTCAATATTCATATGGTAGAACACCTATATCATAATCGACTTGGGTTGTAAACCCTAAGTACACTCTAAACTCATTGGAAAAATGAGGAGCAATATTCACATCAAGCCTTGCTTGAGGGTATGATGCCAACTGGGTTATACTATGCAATGACCAATCAGGGGAGAAAATTTTTCTGACCTTATGAAGATACGGGAACAGCACCTTTAACCCTATGGGTAAAATATAGGGGAGTACCCTATTGTCCAGAGATCCTCCAACCCCAGGAGCCCTCTATCTCAATTCCTCACCCCGAGAGCTCAAGAAGGGAAGGAAGATTTTGCTCAATGTCCTCGATCAGTGTTGCCCCTTATCCGCAGGGGCTACATCCATCAGTCGAAGTTGTTCTTTGAAAACCAAGAACGTTCTTTTCAGTAGTTCCTTGGTGAGAATATTTGTTATCTACTCATCAGTTAATATGTGATGGATTCTAACAGCTCCTCTATACACCACGTCTCAAATAAAATGATATTGAATCTCGATGTGCTTGGACTTTTCATGAAACACGATATTCTCTGCCAAACGGATCCCGCTCTTCTTGTCACAATATATCATTGTAGTGTCTAATACATGTTCAAATAGCTCTCCAAAGAGCTTCTTTAACCAAATTGCCTCACAACTAGCCATGCTAGCAGAAATGTATTATGCTTCAGTGGTGCTCAGTGCTACAGACTTTTGCTTCCTACTCATCCAGGATATCATGGCAGAGGCGAGACTAAAACAACTACTAGATGTAATCTTTCTATCAGTAACATTTCTTTCCCAATCGGCATCAGTGTATCCATGAAGTTGAACGTCTCCAATAGAATATCTCAAACCAAGTGTGGTCGATCCATGTAAGTATCTCAATACATTTTTGGAACAAATCCAATGCGCATGAAGGTGCTCAATCATGAATTGACTCAATCTGTTTATTGCATAACATATATCTGGACAGCTGTTGACAAGGAACATCAGAGCCCCAATTAGTTGTCTGTACTTGGATGGATTTTCCAGATCAGGTCCAGCTTCCTTTCCACACAGATTCTTGAAATTCATATCCATCGGAGTAGCCATGGATTTGCACTCAGTCATACCAAACCTTTCCAACATCTTCACAACATACTTTCCCTATGAGAGAAAGATCTCGCCAAGCCTTTGCCACACCTCAAGGCCCAAAGAGTAGTGCTTAAGTCCAAGGTATTTCATCTCAAATTCAAATTCTAGCTTCCTCTTACATTATATCATCAGAGGTTCACTTCTTATCAATAATAAATCTTCAACATATAGTAACAAAATTAGTGGCATACCTTGGAAAACCTTAAAATAGAGGTTGGGATCAGCATTGCTTCTTGTGAAGCCAAAATTCATTAAATAACTGCTAATGTGTGCATACCAAGGTCAAGGAGTTTGCTTCAAACCATACAATGCCTTCTTCAACCTGCAAACATGTGTTTTGTGATCTTCCACTTCAAATCCATGTGGTTATTCAACATATACCTCTTCCTATAACATGACATGAAGGAAAGTGGTATTTACTTCCATTTTTTGAAGGGTCCATCATTGACTATCAGCAAGGGAAACTATTGAACGGATGGTTGTATATCGAGCCACAGGAGAAAATATGTCATCGTAATCTTCTCCCTCTTCCTGAGAGAAAACTCGAGCTATGAACCTTGCTTTTTATTTCTTAATGTTTCCATCGATTCCATGTTTGATCATGAATAGCCTTTTTGAAGTCACAACATACTTCCCGTGTGGTATGGGAACAACATCCCATACATTTTTTTTCACAATAGATCCATATTCTTCGGCCATAACATCCTTCCAAACTTGTTCTTTGACTGCTTCTTCGAATGATGATGGTTCAGCTTGAAACATAGTGCTCGTGGTAGTTATATATCCCTGATACCTATATGATTGATTATTTTCTTTGAATGATCTGTGAGTGGAAATATTTCATTCATTATCCCGTAGAATGTCGTAAAGCCAAAGTGGTATCTTCCTTGTAGGAGGATCATTGGCGGGTGGATCTAAGGGATCCATAGGCTCCATGGGAACATCAATATCATCTAACTCGGGCATAGAAGGACCATCTAGAATATCCCTGTCACCATCTTCTTCCTTGGGAGGAGGAGGCGGAGGAAGGTCTCTTGCTTTACCAAGAGCTGCATTTTCATCGAAAGTTATGTCCCTGTTAATTTCGACCTTACTTTGACATGAATATACATTTTGTATGCCTTAGAGTTTTCACAATAACCCACAAACATACATTTTCTTCCTGTAGCTTCCAGCTTGTTTCTTTTTTTCCTTTAGCACATGAAAGTATACGAGGCATCCAAATATACGAAGATGGAAAATATCAGGCTTGGAACCTGTGAATATTTCTTTGAGGGTTTTTTTTTTTCTAATGCTTGATGAGGCACTTGAATTTGAACATATACGGCAAAATGTGTGGCTTCAACCCATGAAAAATTTGGTACCTTTTGATCATGAACCATGGCACGAGCAACTTCCAATATAGACTAATTCTTCCTTTCATCTAAGCCATTTTGTTCAGGTGTATATGGCACAATAGTTTCCTTCTTGGTCCCTCCTTTCTTACAAAATGTTATGAATTCCTTTGACATATATTCCCCTCCATTGTTGGACCTAAATACTTTGATTATTTTCCCTGATTGATTTTCAATGAAGGATCTGAACTCGTAGAATTTTTCAAAGGCTTCATCCTTGTGATTTAGGCAGTATATCCATGTCTTTCTTAAGTATTCGTCAATGAAGGTGATGTATTAGATATGACCACCAATAGAATGCATAGGAATCAAACCACATATATCTGAATGAATGAGATAGAGGATGCAAGTTGCCTTGTTCTTACTAGAGGGGAATGGTCTCCTTGTTTTCTTTCCACTCGCACAACCTGGAAAAACTCCATCATGATGAGCTTGAACATTGGGAATACCTGAGACCTATTTCTTCAATTTTAGAAGAGCATCATAGTGTAAATGAGCCAGTCTGTGGTGCCACAATTCACTCAGATGATTGGTGTTATGAACCAATGCTAGAAGTGGCCTTCTAGTGACTTTATAGAGACCTTAAGATCTCAAACCTAATGTGAATGCATCTTGCATAGGTGCATCAGGAGACCAAGTCAAAACTTTTACATTGATGAAGGAAACCCTCATCCCTTTATCTTCCAATGCGGATATAAATATCAAATTTTTCATTAGACCTGGCACATACATAACATCATGCAGCAATATTGATTCCCCATAATTCAACTGAAATTCAATGGATCCAAATCCTTTTATGGGATGAGTGGAGTTATCTCAAAGAATGATTTTCAACTTAGTCTCCCTCTCTACCAGATTAGAGAGGACTTCCTTGTAACCAGAGAAGTGATGAGTGGCCCACTATCAACCAACCAACTATCCCATGAATCCGATGGAGAAGAACTAGTAAGTGCATAACTGATTATATATTCAGATTTATCCGCAACATTACTTTCATACCTGGGAGCCCTTGACTCCTTTTGAGGAGGATATTCTTCTTCACGGTTGCTTGAAGAATCTCTTCTTCTCCTTTCATATCTTCTGTTGTGGTTGTTCCTTTGATTGTCTCCACTTATTTTATTATTGTTGTTGCTTCTAGTGTTGTATCATGGCCTCTTTCTCTTCTCGATGCAATTACGTGCATGATGACCTTTTTGTGGCAGTTATAGCATTTGATATGGGATATCGATCTGTCATTTCTTCCTTTTGAACTTTGAGAAGGAGGCTTCCTTGAAGGACCTCCTTTTTCCTCTTCCTTTTTTCATGAGCAATGTATGCAGCGGGATCTCCCTTTTCATGTTTATGAATCCTACCTCTTGCTATCATTCTTGATTCTTCTTGAGTAAGATTCCCAACAATTTCATCAAATGACGGAAGGACATTGATGTTGTTGATTGTAGTAATGAAGGTTTCCTAAATAGGAGGGATACCTCTAAGAGTCACGACAACCAGCTCTATGTCAAACACATTCTCTCCAACCCTCTGCAGTTGATCTCTGAGATGAGAGATCCTCATAATATATGATTGAACAAATTCTCCTTTATTTATCCTCATTTCCTTGAGTTGATCTTTCAAGGTGATGATCTCATTTATATTGTTGATTTCATACATGTCGGATATCTTGTCATACATGTCTTTAGACTTTCTTAAATTCCCATCATATGCAAGTAAATGATCTTGTAAAGTATCAGTTATAATTTTCTTTTCTTTGGACTCACCTTTCTTGTACCTATTCTTGATAAAAGCGGAAGCATTTTCTGGAGGCTTGGGCATCCTTCTTTGAATGTATTCCAACACATCATTGTTGTCAGCTATGATTTCCAACCTAACTTTCCATGCTGCAAATTTTAATGCATCACCAAACTTTTCATGCTCCTTGAAGGTGGAGGAAGTCATCTTGAACTTGGCTTGCAGATCTACTTTCTGATAATGAGGGCTCCAATGCTTATCTTCTTCTAGGCTTGTCCTTCACCTCAGCTCTGATGCAATGTTAAATTTTCAGATTTTTCTACGTTATATCAATCACTTTAGTCCAAATTACTTCTTCATAAACAATTCATCCAATTATTAGCAATGTAATCAATAATAAATTGTAACTGAAGATAGAACAGTATATGTAGTGATAAAGAATACAACCTCACAACCATAAGAGAGAAAAAATTAGTCCAAGACCAGGAGAAAACCCCACAAGGGGGAAACCCTTTCAAATCTTCTTCTTCAATAGATCGTCATAAAAAAATTTAGATAGAGAGTACAATGAGCCCCATACATATGCAGTGGAAATACACAAAACAAATCTACAGATCTTCAAATCTACAACATCAAGAAACATGAATCTAATAGATCACCAAAACCAACTGATATCAACTGTAAAATCCTAGATCTAAATCTAGGATGTTATCAAAAATTGATCGGAAGTATCTGTATTTGAGCGGAAGATGTTTGGAAGCATTACGTAAGCAACTGGAGATGGCCTAACTCCTATCTGCTCAAAAAAACCCTTAACCGCACCCACAAGACATTTTTCTCATGGCTATAGATCCCTGGTCACTGGCAGGACACTCTGTGCCTGTGGCTCTAACCCAGATCAGCCCGATCTGGCCCCAGAACCCTATCTTCTACCTTGCCACGCTCTGCCCACGACTATGGCACCCTGGTCGCTACCTTGCCACGATATGCCCGCACTTAGAGCTTGATTTCACTAGTTCTGTTCTTATGGCTATGGCCCAGAATCCCTAGATCAGAGCAAGCCTCTCGCCTGTGATTTTGAACCTTGTGCGAACTTCTTTTGTCGAACCTAAGCGAGCAAAAAACATAATAGAAGAACCGAGACAAAGAATGCAAGAAGAAATTTGCTTGACAAAAATGTGTGAGAATGAGCTTGAGGTCACTTCTATTTATAGATTTCGTGAGGGTCCTCTTGGGGTTGAGGTCGACTTGACTAAATCCACATGTAATTAGGCCAACCCATTCCATTTCATATTAATAAATAAAATAATTCAAAATCTAACTTCCACTTAACCGATCAGGGCAATCTATAGGTTGATTTTGGTCCTCTTGAAAAGAGGAATCTAATGCAATTATAATCTCGTCCATATGAGTTGTATAAAGTGGAATTTGACCCTAGATACAAAAATTAAAATTTTATAAATTGATATGACTCTTTCCATGAAATTTTTGTGTTCTTCTATAGTTAATAAATTTGGCAAGGGTGGCTCAGTCGTGAGATCTCTTATATGAAGAAGTATGTGGTCGGTTTCTTCATTTCCAACCCGTCTGGAAAATTGTTGATATTTCTATGAGAATTAGATCACTTGGATTTACATTCTAATCTCTTTTGTACCAGATCAGGGAAAGTTCTGAACCAATGTGCAACCTTTGATTAAGAAATTATCTTATTCTAGGACTCATTATATTCAACATAGGAGATTGGGGTGTTGCAGGACCAAAGTCATCAATTTCCATATTGTCAACTTTCCTTCTAAGGCTAAAACTAAGTTGGAGATTGTTACTCCTCTCAGGTGCCATTGGGGCTATGTCTCTCCACTCTAGGTGTTCTTCAACATTCTCAAATGTGTCATGTGCACCAATGGCTTGCCGCTCTGGGATTCCTAGTCAACTTGATTAACATGGTGTTCTTGCATTACACATATCCTCTCTTATTTTAAAACATTTGTCCTTTACTATTTTTTGAATATCAACTGTTGATTATAATAATGCTTGTGTCATTACGTTCTATTAAGAGACTCTTTTTCAAGTTTATACTCTCAAGTATTTCTAGTTGAACCACTCCTTTTCATATTGATTTCTCAACTTTGGACGACCTTTTACCTTTTTAGAAGTATCTCACTTATGGCTACCTCCCCCACATTTCATGGCCCGACTTAATCTTGGTCGATGATGACACAAGACAAAATCATGGTTATTTACTTAGAAAATAATTCCATGTTTCTATAAGTATTATTAAAATGGATGTCTAGGAATTGTTCCCACTTGTCTTGCTTTAGTTCATCGTTTAGGTGTGATGACTCATGTAGAGGGGCTTTATATTCTTCTATATGATTGATGCCCTTATCCAAGAGGAATTTATGTAACAAAGAGGGAATATTATGAGAGAATCCTTTGTGGAAGTCAACATAGAATTTCTCATTGATCTTATCAATCAACGTGCGACGTTCAACCGCTTATTATTCCCAATAGTATTTTAAGATTTTCTCGATCCACTTACGTAGGATTTTTCTTCCCATGTTTATGATTTTAGACATCAACCATGCATCATTTTTTGCTTGATACCTTAAATGGTTGTTCAATGTAATTTTTCAATTCTGCAGGGATCGACACAATAATTTTTTTGTGGGTCTCAATTAAGAAAGTGTCCTTGCTTCTATTATATAGAGTCGATTTATTATTATGTAATTCTTTAGGGAATTGTTTATTTTTCTTTGACACCACTCTCGAATCTCTTCTAAACTCACCATTTATGTGTGCATTCTAGCTCGACTCGAGTTTAGGAACTGTTGAAAAGGGAACCAATGTTGTAGTCTAGTGAAAATTATGCATTGGTTACTAATTAGATCCTTATACCAAGAAGATAAGAAGTTACATGCATTCACATATATAAGGAGTCAAGAGAGACAAAATGTAGTGGTAGACCAAGAAAAACACTTATTTGATTAATCGATGATATTCCTCTCTTAAATTCATGTGAGTACATTGTATTTATACTAGACTGTTGGTAGTTACAACTAATTAATTGTTCTAACTAACTTAGTTGGTCAAGCTGACTAATAGGATGATCGAACCTGAGAGTCGACTCGACTTACTTATCAAATGAAAATTTTATTTTATTTTCTTGACTTGTGGTCCTTGTCAAATAAGTCAACGAGCCCCTCTAGCAGTGCTCAACATGTTACTTGTGGGAATTGAATCTACGTAAAGAGGATAATACTCTGCTTAATTTATTCGGCTAGACCCAATTGACCATGGGAGCGTCCTCTTATCATGATAAGCAATAAAATATAATAAAAAATTCTTACGCTCTTGGCCTTACTTTGTTTTTATTGAGATTTCATATCAAAAGAGGATTGTAAATCATGATTTTTAGCGATATGTAATTTTCATTGGTGGATATGAATTCCAAAGGAAATTACATAATGAAATATTTCAAAATGAAACTAGAAACTATCAAAATTTCATTTTTTATGTGCATAAATATTCATAGAATGGTTATAGGAGTGTTATATTAATCTAATTAAAAAAAAATTAACTGAGTAATGAAGAACATAAATGAAATATCTTAAAAACATGAAACCTATAAATCACAAGAATTCCATCCTTGATATTCATAGAGATATATATAATGATTGTAAGACAATGCATTTATCTAATAAAAGAAAGTTTAATTGGGTAAATAGGATTGTGACAATTGCATATATATACATTATATACAAATATGATTTACAATTATCCTTGGTGGACGCCTACCTTAAGGGAAACTAGTCTGTCCACTAGATGAAGATATTCAAACTTGTCCAAATTGTTTAGAGTTTTCCATCTGACTAATGATTTTCATAAAGAAAAAACTAGCATGTCTAGTTGCCTATGACTTGAGTATTCATTATTGTAATAAAAATACAAAATAGTAAAACATCAAGTAATGGAAGTCGCATAACCAAAACATTCTTCCATAGTCACATATTAAACATGGATGGGATGTTAATCGGTGAGACCATAAATTCTCTTGTGTTTCATGATGTCTCCAACTTGTCATGCATTGAATACATGGTTTGTAATAATGAGGGTTTTAGTTATGCAATTGCATACGATGAGGGGATGGGAATGGAGGGAGTGTGAGCTTCCTCCTACCAAATGCTCATGTGGTGCTTATGAGTGATGAGCTTGGTTGTATTATGAAAGGACTTCCAAAAATGTTAAATAATGGTGCACTTGGTTACGAGCAAGTATTGAAATAAGTAAATGTGATCATATCTTGGAGAGGTAAAGGGAAGGAGACTAATATGATGGTTTTGTTGGATGAGATGGAATTTATTTCATATGATGGCTAGGGAAAAAATTCATCTTCCTCAAGTTTCCCATAGAACGACGATCAACAAAGGGATGACATTAGGCTCCTGGTAGTTTTAGGGAGCAACACCACTATGTTTCTAGGTTCCCCTATTTGCTAGTTTTGGTGGTTATCACTATTTTTTTAATTTATGTTTCTAGAATGGTTTTGGGATAGATGCATTTCTACCACTCTTAGTAAAATTAGTGATATGTTGGCCTACTTTTTTTTGTTTTATTTATTGGTCTTATCTCATGAGAAGATAGAAATCCTATATCCATTTTCCAGATCTGGCTTTGTTTTGTTGTGTCAATAAAGTTGGCTCCAGGTATTTTATGGAGGTTTTTTTCTTCTATTAGGATGCCTATCAATGCTATTCAGGAGGGGAGAGGTCGTAATAAAATACCTGGTGCTTTTTCTTGAAGGGCCTCAACCTTGAAAATAGCTAAATGAATATACATGGTGGAAAAGGAAACATGGGAGACAAAGCAAGGAATTAAGAAAAAATGTTCTTAAGTTGCCAAGATAGAGCTAGAGGAGATTAATGGAGTAGTTAGGAGTATAATTAAAAACCTAATTGATTCTCAAGTCTTGAAGGAAGTTGAGGATGGGTGAAAGGACTAATGTATTCCAGAACCTAGAAGACAATATTTTTCAAGATTACAAAAACATATTGTCTAGTCAAAACCCTAATGCAAAGGCCCTAGAAAATTGAAATAAAAGGAGTAATAAGATATCCTTCATAGCATCAAGACATTTGAAGGAAAATATGAGGTTGTGTGTAAGGTTGTTTTTGGGATTGGGTTATTAACTACACATCTTGTAGAGAAAAGGCAAGTAAGAAGAATGCAGAGTGTGTTATTGAATCAATGGGTACCCATGCCAACCTTAGTGTTTTTGATGAATATCCTCAACCTTTAAGCACCACACAATAGGAAAGGGAAGATGATGTGATGTTGGATGCAACTATGGAATAATGTTTTGGTTATGTGACTATGGATGTTTCATAACCAAAACCCTCATTATTACAAGTTGTGTCTTCAATGCATGGAAATTTGGCGACATCATGACACATAAGAGAAATTATGGTCTCGTTGGTTAACACCCCATACAGGGGCACGTATTTTATTGTTATTATTTAAAGGATGAATATATTGTTTACCTCGTATATAGTTATCTATGTTTAGTATTATCATAATAGGTAGCAATGAATACTTCAACCATGGTAAGCATTAAAAGATATCATTAGATGTTCTCACTAGAATGATACCTAAAAAACACATCTTATGATGTTGAGATTCAACAAGATGATGAGCTTAGTGAAAAGAGTCGCCTTCACTAAGTGGGCCCGCAGGCTATATTTGGCGCAAGTCTATTTTTAGACATGTCGATCATATTTCAGAAGCTGCAGGATGCTATTTGTGGATGGTTGATCAAGTTGGAAAAATAGATGAAATTCTATTTTTAGAATATTGGGCGAAGTTTATTTATAGATCTTCAATCAAAAAATAGATGCATGTCGATTATTATTAGCTCTTAATAATAATCAGACTCTAAACCGCAACTTATTCTATTGGAGCACTTCAGTTCAGTGCACAGATGTGGCACAGCAGATGACAGAAGGAATTACGCTATTCCTGAGGGTTTACTAGAGCTAATGCATGGAGGACTTAGTTAGAACTCAAGTGGTAGAGTTATGACACAGTTTGAAGAAGTAGTTATGGAGGTGTATTCAGTTTAACTCAGTTAGACTCAGTTGAGCTAGTTGTATCTAGTCTAACTGATTGATACACTAGTGAGAGTGGAGTGAATTAATTAGTTAATTAATTCAAAAATAATAACTCATTAATCAACTAAACAAGACATCAGTTAACTACATTGCATGGCAGTTTCAGTGGAGACCAGTGGAGAGATAGGTGAAAGGGCAAGTGTGACTATCAGTTGTGACTATAGTGATGCATTGATTGCATCCAACACTCAATGGAGATGCCAATGAGGATTGCGTGAGAAAGGCTGGAGTAATTAATTCATTGACTATTCTTCATCAAATATTGCGTAGTGGAGGCGAGGCTAGCGGGTGGCAAAGATCGGTGCATGGATTTGCAAGATTGGGCACGATTAGTGTATGACGATTGTATTGTGCGAGCTTGTGATAAGCTTTGTATGTTTTTATGAGATTGTCATATGATCTCCATGTTACATAATATATAGTTGGGGTTTTCGGCTTCGGGCTTTCCCGGTGCTTGTGTTATGTGTGATTGAATATTTTTTGTTTATGCTTCACATGTGTGTGCAATTAATTTTTCTGCAAAACATTAACAAGTGGAAAAGATTCAATATCTTACATAAAGTTAAATAGTGTAAGATCAGGTGGATCTTGGAAATATGCATGCTTAGAGCATATAATTTCTACATATGAGATATATGTGTGTGTATTGAAGATAAACATCATGTCATAGAGCTAAAATGTTAGAGTGACTTATAAGAAAGTTAGTGACTATTCGCACCATTGACAATCACAAAGGGTGTTTCCTTCCCTATACCACATGTTATAACATTGTAATGTGGATCATGGTTTTACAAGTTGCTTGATGTTATTACTTGTATTGTTTAGTGAACATCACTTTCCCTTGTTTATGGCACATTGTTATTAACCTATTTATACCCTAGGGCTCTAACCTCCAACTTTTGTTCTCTTTTAATTTTCAAATATATTTGCATAATTTCTTAGTATTATCAGTCTTATCCAACATCCATTGTTTATGAAGAATGCTTATATTTGTTCTTGGTTTTTTCTTCACATGTCATTCCCATTCGAATATTTATGTGTTTTTCATGCAATATTTACAAAATGTTAAAATGTTAACCACTAGAGTGGCACCTAATGATAATTTGAAGACTGCATGCCCAAGGATGAACCATAAAACATTTGTACCATAATATATCATTAGATATCATCATTTCAACAGAGTTTTTGAACTCTACTTCTATTTTCTCATCATCTTTCTCTTGTACCCAGATTCCACGCCCTACGGGGAATTGTAATAAGTGATGCTAGTAATAATGAGTCTGAGTCAGTATTGAGTCTATAACAGGCCTAGGTAGCTTGGGACCTTTCCAACAAGTGAGTATTACTCTGGGAGGTTTTTTTCACTCGGTTAATTATCATCTCTCTACTAGGACGTAGTAATTAATTGAATTTTTTCCTTCAATTTTACCCCAAATTCAGAGTACAGCTTTATGGTGAGGCCTTGGGTGAGTCCTACTATCTAGATTCAATGTATATTATCATACTAGATCACACACAAAATTTCGTGGAATTTGGTTAGGTCTAGATAGTGATTTTTTAATTTTTAGATTTTCCGCAAGTTAAAAACTGTAATTGGTTTGTAATCAGTGTTGTGTAGAAAAGTTTTATGGTCTATGAGTAATCAAAATTAAACCTCTCACCCTCAACTTTCTACTATGACACACTTTGAGGGGTTAATAATGTGTTTTGGACCCTCAAAACCCACATTTCCTAAGTTTAGTGGAAATTGTGGCATTTAGTTAAGCTAGAATTAAATAAAATAGAGAGAAATAAATTATTCCATGTGACAAACTGACGTGGAAATGACTTGGAAATTATCCTAAGTCAAAAAATTGAGTCAACGGACATATGTGGAGGATGATTGAGCACACTGCATCATTAATTCACCTTTTTTCTATCAAAATCGAATTTCCCAAAGATAAAGCAGCAGTTACACAAAAGGAAAATCGAATTTATTAAAAGCAGTTGAGTATAAAAGGAATATTATACAAGATCAATTCACTGAAGACCAAGTGGGGACCTCTTCTCACGAGTTATTTGGAGTGCAACAACACTCAACACTTCACTCGGAGGATTTACGTTATTTCTTGAACCTAGACTACACAGTCACTCAAAGGAAACACGCAGTTATCAAGGGCCTGCGCAGAAGATCACTGGGGTCATCTACAAGGAGGGTTTCAATTGGCTCGAGTTTGCAGTGGTGGACTTGGTGTAGCACGAGACTTTTTTTGGCTTATGGATGAGTTCACTGGATCATATGGGGAATTTGATTTCCCTTAGTGTGCACAAAATAAATTTGTTTTTTCTCTGGGTGTCTCAGTCTTCTCCACATCGAACTTGGCTTATCATTCCTTGGGATTTTATCCAAGTTCAGTTCTCACATGCATTCGTCCTTGGAAATTGCTCCCAACTCTCTATATAACAAAGCCATGGGCTATTGTATATCATCATGTAATACAACCTATTGGGCTTGAGGACAAGCTGCCGGATTGTACACGCACTTGCAATATAATACAAAAGTCTTTGGGGTAAGTTGTGATGGTGTTCTTCTCCTTGCATATCTGGTAAATTCTTGACTTATTATGCTTCTATTTATTTCCTCATGCTATTGTTTCCTTCATGCTTATTTCAAGTTATGTTAGTATGCAATTTTCTCATATTAGCATAAGAGTTACTTGATTTCTTTAGGATAAGAAATCTTCTATTTGATGTCAAATATATCTATAGGAGTTCTTTCCATTGCTTTTTATTTAATTTCGTGTGGATTTAATACATTGTGGTGAGATTGTGTATAAGGATTCGTCTTTGGTCAAGCTTTCCAAGCGTGAGGGGAAGTTCTCGAAGGAACCAACCCATTCTTGAAAATATTCAAGGAGAACCTGCATGTTGATTTCCAAAGTCTAATCTATATTTTATTTTGTCTTGTAGTGGTTCTTTTAAGTTTCTCAAAGCTCTTATTTCTTGCATCAAAAAATCAAACTTAAAATAATTTACTTTTCAAGTATTGCACTTCATTTCTTTAATATCTGGATATTTCAAAGAGCCAAGCTATGGCTAGTCAAAGAGGAGAACTTGGTCATACTCTTTGGCCTAGCCTCTTGTAGATTATTTTCGTAATATTACTTTGTGATTTTCTTGAGTTAACATTTGTTGTTGTAGATTTGCTCTAAATTGTTGTCTTGCAGCAACTTGCAGGTTTCATCTTCAGAAAAATACTTATAAGTTTGCATGGAGGACCTTGGAGCTCCAACTTCTAGGTCATTTCCTTCCCTTAGCCGTGAGCATTAGAGGACATTTATTGGACGAAGTCGAGTTCTTCTTAAGGGAGGCCGAGTTCACTTGGGGTCCCAATTTCTCTCTCTTGGCCGTGTAACTCAAAGAGGCTTTGCCTTTGTTCTTCTTCCTTGAAAAATCTGCATTTTGTTGGGCTTTTGTGGGCCTCAAATTGCATAAATTTTCATCACAGAAAGATCTATGGCTCAAGAGTGAAATTGTGAAGACTTTCCTTGGATTTTAGAGAAGACTACATATTTTTCTCCTTCTTATAATAACTAAATAAAATTCTTGGTTTTGGAAGCGTGGGTTTTACCCATTGGTATCTCTATCTCTCCATCTTTTTGGAGAGGCTTTGTGGCTTGATCTTTGATCTTTTTCACTTTCATGCACATCATTTAATTGGGAATTAACACAGTCATGCATTACACTAATTTTGCATGCACCTTAATCTAATTTGCTACAGGTTTCTAGTCTTTTTACCTTCATAGCAAGTTCAAACTTTTGCATGCATGCACTTTTAACTTGAATCTAATTTGTCATGAATTTTGTTCCAAGACCACTTATGCTTCACCTTTAATTACATCTTACTTGCAATAAGTATTTTGGCAAA